>JAFBJQ010000155.1:230354-304060 GCA_016785345.1 Trinectes maculatus
TCTCTCTCTCTCTCTCTCTCTCTCTCCCTCTCTCTCTCTCTCTCTCTCTCTCTCAGTCACAGACAGAGGAGGTAAATGACTCCATCAGCTCTGACATTAATTATCCCTCTCACATTGACCAGAGCTCACAGCATCACTCAATCACTGCTGAGACTAATGAAGCCACAGAGTGAGAGTCTGTCCACACGGCTGTCACCTCCTGTCCTCCTGTCCTCCCGTCCTCACACTCTCTCTCTCTCTCTCTCTCTGTCTCTGTGTGTGTGTGTCGTGAGCAGCATGTCCTCAGGGCTTGTGGGGACCAGACTGCATCCACACATGTAACTGTCATAACGGAGCCCAGTGCAGCTCGACAGGTGGAGAGTGTGACTGCAGCCCTGGATGGACGGGACTCTACTGCACTCAGCGTAAGACACACACACGCACACATGCACACACACACATGCACACACACACACACACACACACACATGCACACACACGCACACACACACAACTTTTTACAGTGGAGTAATGCCCCCCACTTTAAAGACTTCAGACCTACAGCTCCATCTAGTGGCAGATACTACACTCCATCCTGACAACACATGTTCATATCCAGCTGTTCGTCCTTCTCTCTGGCACCAGACGATTGAATGTTGCTGCTTCTTGGTTCCTCACTTCTTCTCATTTAATCTCATTTAATCTGCTGTGTCTTCTGGTCCAGGTTGTCCCACAGGCTTCTACGGCTCTCAGTGTGCTGAGGTGTGTCGCTGTCAGAACGGAGCCAACTGCGACCACATCACGGGACAGTGTTCCTGCCGCACGGGCTTCATCGGACAGAGCTGTGAACTCAGTGAGTGTGTCTGTGTGTCAAACACAATGACGTGATGGTGATGGTGGTGATGGCGATGATGATGATGGTGGTGATGATGGCGGTGGTGATGATGGCGGTGGTGATGGTGATGGTGATGGTGGTGATGATGGTGATGGTGATGGTGATGGTGATGATGATGATGGTGATGGTGATGGTGGTGATGATGGTGATGGTGATGGTGATGATGATGATGATGATGATGATGGTGATGATGATGATGATGGTGATGATGATGATGATGATGATGATGATGATGATGATGATGATGGTGATGGTGATGGTGATGATGATGGCGATGGCGGTGATGGTGATGATGAGGGTGGTGGTGGTGGTGGTGGTGGTGGTGATGATGATGGTGATGGTGGTGATGATGGTGATGGTGATGGTGATGGTGATGATGAGGATGGTGGTGGTGATGGTGGTGGTGGTGGTGATGATGGTGATGATGAGGATGGTGGTGGTGATGGTGGTGGTGGTGGTGATGGTGGTGATGATGGTGATGGTGGTGATGATGGTGATGGTGATGGTGATGATGATGATGGTGGTGGTGTTGATGATGATGGTGGTGGTGTTGATGATGATGGTGGTGGTGGTGGTGGTGGTGATGGTGATGATATGAAAAATCAGAAAAATAAATAAATGTTTTAAAAATGTAAAAACTGAGCCGTGTCTTATCATTGTGACAGAAGTGGGATTGTCTGTCAAGTTTTCTGTCCCTCTGTGTCCAGAGTGTCCTGCGGGGACGTTTGGCTACGGCTGCCAGCAGCTCTGTGAGTGTATGAACAACGCCACCTGTGACTACGTGACAGGAACCTGCTACTGCAGCATCGGGTTCAAAGGCATCCGCTGTGACCAGGGTGAGAGAGTCAGGATCTGAGTCAGCGTCTTCATGTCTCATGAAGACATAAAGACATAAAGACTGTGTTTTTAATGTCTCTCTCTGTTTGTTAATTGATGGTTTTAGTTGTTTTTATTGGACAGACTGTTTAACAGACAGAAGACAGTGACTTTTATTTTGAAACCTGCTGATGGCTGATGTGAGTTGTAACTGCAGGTTGAATGAATGAATGTAAAATGTCTGTTTCCCTCAGCCGCTCTGATGATGGAGGAACTGAACCCGTACACGAAGATCAGCCCAGCGCTGGCGTCAGAGCGTCAGTCAGCCGGCGCCGTCCTGGGCATCATCTTCCTGCTGCTGCTCATCATGGCCATGCTGGGCCTGGTGGTCTGGTTCCGCTGTCGCCAGAGACAGAAGGGTCATCAGGTCCCGAACGTCAGCTTCACCCCCGCCCTGCACATCAACGCCACCGACTACTCCCTCTCAGGTGAGACGCCGCATTCCACCTACACCCAGGTCTTGTTTTTCTTTATCCGTCCAGGCTGATCGGAGCAAACCAGAACCAGATCTCAACAACGTCCAGACCTGAACCAGGAAAACGTTACTGATCATTGTCTTTGAATGCAATGATCTGATGGATCCATCCTCCTCATTTAATGAGAGTCCCAGTCAGTGATGGAACACCCTGTTTAAAGTCTGCAGGTGCACTGTGTGTGTGTGTGTGTGTGTGTGTGTGTGTGTGTGTGTGTGTGTGTGTGTGTGTGGACATGGGGACATATGCTGACGTGGTGCGCTGACAGCAGGGCTGCAGTGCACAGGCCTGCTCTCCTCTGCAGATTCATCTCCCAGCAGCAGCTCCGTCAGACGCTGCTTCTCCGGCCCGAGCTACACCACCCTGTCTCCCTGCACCACCCTGTCTCCCTGCACCTTCACCGCTCACTACGCCAGACCAGACAAGACCAGCTCCAAGGTGGGTCCAGCTGGTCTCCATTTGACACTCGAACCCATCTGTGGGATCTGTATGTGTCCTGATGTGTTCACAGCCTCTGTGTGTGTGTGTGTGTGTGTGTGTGTGTGTGTGTGTGTGTGTGTGTGTGTGTGTGTGTGTGTGTGTGTGTGTGTTCCAGGTGAAGATGAAGAGGAGACACAGGAACAGTGCTCCGGAGTGGGGAGCCTACTGTAACCTCCGAGAGCCGGGTCAGTCTCAGTAATCTGCTGAGTCATCTGCTGAGTCATCTGCTGAGTCATCAGCTCTGTGACGTCACTCTGTTTCCACATGAACTCCACATTCACACAGTGTGACTGCGGTTACACACGTGTTTCTCCCAGAGGTGGAACATGAGCAGGAAATTTAACCAGATGCTTTTTTAACAGATTAAAAAAGTAAACAAAGTGAACGAGTCACATGTCCAACGTCATGACTCCATCATGAACAGTAACATCAGAGTTTTCAAAACCTTTAAAGTTTACAGGAAGACAATTTCAACTGAATGCATACAGAGTGTACTCAGCCTTTAATCCTCCAGTTGTCGTTCATTGACAGATGTTGGATGTTGTTGTTGTCTTCGTGCAGGTGTTTACTGCATCGACCGGCGACTCAGTTACCATCTGGAGCCGCACTACAGAGGTACACAACCGACTGGACTCAGCTCATCGTCCAGCTGTTAAACAGAGGAGCAGCATGACAAACATGACCTGTTGTGTAGTTGTGTTGTTGTGTTGATGTACATCAGCCTGAGTTAACAGGTGTGTCTGTGTCTCTGCAGGATGAACGACTCCTCTCTCCGTGTTTTCCCTCTGTGCTGAGGTCAAACACCCCCCCACCCCCCCCCCGATGACCTTCTCCTGATTGTGAACTGACTTTTCCTCCTTTGATTCTTCGGCTTTTCTTTGACCGGTTTTCTCCTCGTGTCTGTTTCTTCAAGCCTGAAAGTGGAAACGTTGTGTATTTTTCCTATTTTCAACAAATCCCATGAGACGATGAAGTGATCTGCTTAAAGCAGCGGGTCACTGTGGAGGTGTGGCAGATCAACACACTGTCTATTTTGTTGGTGTTTGTTGGAAATAAACTGTGTGTCCCACAGCGGTCACCGTGGCAACCGCTGTAATAACACACACTTTGCAGGATAGGGAAAGGCGGGTTTGTTTTTGCTTGAACTGTTTGTGTCTTTAATCTTAAAACAAGTCAAACAGAGTGTGTGTGTGTGTGTGTGTGTGTGTGTTGTCTTATCATCAGTGTTATGTGTGTTAATAACACAGCACATCACAGTCTGGGAGCTGGAGCTTCACTGGGCAGCGGTGGATCTTCAGTCAGTAAAGTTCATGAGCCACTTGTGTCTCTGTGTCCATCTGCAGACTACATGAAAGGATCTCTGTCCAGCACCTGCTCCATCAACAGTGAAAACCCCTACGCCACCATCAACGACGCCCCCGCTCTGTGCAAACTCTCTGAGAGCAGCTACGTGGAGATGAAATCACCTGCTCGCCACCAACACGTGACCCACTGCTGCTCCACCACCGCCGCCGCCACCACCAGCACCACAGCACCCGCCAAGAACGTCTATGACATGGGTACGTGTAGAGGGAGGAGCGGCTGTATGCGTCAGGGGTCAGGGGTCAGAGGTGTCACCTGACCAGCTGAATCATTTCTGAATAAACGACGAGACGAATCTGTTGAAAACACAGTGTGATCAATGTAAAAGCACCTGAACGCAACGTCTGCAGTCATTTGAGTCAGTACAGTTATACAGCTTCCAGTTGATCATGTGGTGTAATGGTCCTTTAAAATCATCACACTATTCTCATCCACTGATGACTTGAATGGGTCCACAACTCCTCTCTCTCTCTCTCTCTCTCTGTCTCTCTCTCTCTCTGTCTCTCTCTCTCTCTCTCTCTCTCTGTCTCTCTCTCTCTCTCTCTCAGAGCCCACCATCAGTATGGTCCAGGGGTCTGGAGGTGTGATGGGGTCCAGTTTCCCCCAGAACCCGTATGACCTGCCCAGGAACAGCCACATCCCCAGTCACTATGACCTGCTGCCTGTTCGCTCCAGCCCCTCCCACAGCCACTCCCCCCCGCTGCCCGGCAGCCCCACCAGCTCGCTCCTCTGAACGCCTGCCCACCTCCCTCACCCCCTCACCCCCCACCCCCTCACCCAGAGAGCGTGGACTGGACGATGGACCACTGCTCCCATTTCAACCAGAGCCAGGAAACTGTGAACTGGAACATAACAGGAAAAGATGGGTTTTGTTTTTGGTTGGTGAGTGAAAATGGACTTTCAGAGGACAGAGGACTTGTGCGTGTGGCGTGTGTGTGTATGTGCGTGTGGCGTGTGTGTGTGTAAGTGTGTGAGTGAGAACAGGACTCCTCTCCTTGCGGTGTCAGACTCTTCGGCCGCTGTTTGATATTTTATCACTGTATTATATCTGAACTGTTGTTGTTGTTGTTGTTGACACGCGATGACACACTACATATTTGTATTGTAACTTAACCCCCCCCATGAACAGACACCAGAGGGATAAATAAAGACACACACATATGCAGATGCTTGTAGATATTTAATGTCTACTGATCTGAGAAGAATTGTTTCAACTGCACATCTGGTTTCTTTATTTTACAGTAAAGGAGCATCATGTGGACACAGTGAGAAAGACAGTGAGAAACACAGTGATAAAGACAGTGATAAAGACAGTGATAAAGACAGTGTCCACATGTTTATCACTGTGTAAGTAAACGTAAACGTGTCCCTGTGATGGACAGAGGAAGGGATTTTTTAAATAATGCACACTGACTGTCGTCTGTACATTTCTGCTCTTTTTACACGGTGTTTCTTATTTCCTGTTTACATATTTAAAGGATCCATATTTTCTCTCATGTTGTCTTTTTTATAAATGTACTGTAGACTATTGGATGTACACTTACTGTACACTAGTGATTATTATTGTGAATATCTTTTGTTGTGTTAAGCTTAGTACACATGCATGCCAAAGATTAGTCAGTATATAATAGCTAGTTAGCCAGGATGACACTGGCTATGTGCAAACTGAATATTGTCATCTGACTGTGTCGACGTGTGGGCGGCAGGCGAAAACTTCCTGTTTTACCTGACGTTCAGGACCGATTGTCATTCCACATGACTGATCCTGTCATTCCAGGGAATAATCCGTTGTAATGTGGAAAATCCTCCTTCACGTTCGCCTCAAACTCAGCAAGTAGCAATAACAGGTGACATGTTGACAATCCGATGTAAACAGCTTCTTCTTTTTGTTCCTGTTCCACTTTTTCTCTCGTCTTTTCCTCATCACTGATCAAAACAATCAGATCCGAGTGATGTATCACGTGCTGCTTGTTTTTCTTTCCAATAAACGTAGTAAAGTTGTCGTCGTGTGACGAGTGATTGTGGTCTGTCTGTGCAGATCCATATTTTTTTACAGGAAATGAAAAACGAATCTTTAGGAACAGGTCGGTTTTACACAAACGTTCGATTACGGGTTGGCGAGTAACATTTTGTTTAACAGTTTTTTTAATTGTCTTCATAGCTGACCTCCAGTGCACAGACGAAGACATGAACAGCTCATAATCATGAACTCATGAAGATGTTGATCCAACATTCCCCTCGTTTCCAGGAAGCTGACAAAGAACTGACAGGTTTCTATGAGGGAATCAGCGGCTGCTGTGTGAGACTCACACACTGTGAAGGAGAGACGTTCTAACAAGGAAACACAGGATCCTGGAAAGGTTTATGACTGCTGCGCTTTATTAAGATGAACTGATAACTTAAGATATCGACACAATTGTACAATGAATCAATCTGTACAAAACATAAAACCATTCCTTTGACCTCCCCCCACATTCAACTCTCCAGATTCATTAAAATGACATCATTTCACTCTTACACTGGAATTACAGTCAGTAATAGAATAATATAGTAAAAAAAATCAAAACACTTCTTAAAAAAACACAGAACAATGGAGGTACGTGACACAGGATCAGAAATCAGATTTCAGAAGAAAAGAAAAGGAATCACTTTGTCCACAGCACAGGTCACAGCGAGTGAGTCTGGACAGGCCCGGCTGGCGGCGCCGTCTGTTCAAGGAAACGCCATTGGCACAGCCAGCCGAGCTCACACACTCCAGAGCTACAGCGCCACCGTCTGCCTCGACACACACTACGTTCAGGCATTGTATACATCTGCTAACACCGTCGCACACCGAGACGTCTGTTTCCTGCTTAGTCAGCTCTCTCTGGAGGGTTGGCTTGTGGCTTGTTAGTGAGGCAGGTGTATGTTAACAGACTGGAGTTGGACAACGCGTCGTCGTAGCTACCAGGGCTAACGCTCAGCAGATTTCATGGACACTCAGGACAATGTTAGATACATAAGGCCATGCAACGTGGAGCTGCAGTCGTACACACAGCTGTGCGTTGTGTTGAAGTCAGAGGCAGCTTGGTCTACGTAGGCTTTATGTGACGGGGACAACATGGCGGCTGGGCTACAGGTGACGGAGAGGCATTCAGGGACACGTACGTGTGGTGAAGGAGGCACTGTGATGAGCCTGAATGTGGCCTAAACGTAGGGGTTTGGTTTGTGAACTGTGACACTGATCTGAGCTGACAGATTCTCCACGCGCTGGAAAATCTGGTCCAAGACGCTTTGTTCACTACATCATCTACTGAGGTTCACTGCAAGATGTTCAGCTCATGAAATCCAACTGAGCCACAGAGTCCTGTCCTCGTCCCTCAGTACATCCCAGCTACACTTTACACACAAAGCAGAACTCGCCAGACGCCAGCAGATTTGGATTACGTTATTGTTGTTATTACTGAGCAGGAATGTCATCAGAGAACGCCTTTGCCTTTGCCGGTTTGAATTCCTTTATTAGCAACAGAAGTGCACTAAGGAAAGAGAAACCCAAACAGCCAGGAGCTAGTTTCTGCATAGTTGTAGTCGTCGAGGATGCACAGAGAACATGTCCTCAACCAGAAGCAGGACCGAGACTTAAAGTAGGACAATGTGAACATGTGAATGCACAGGGAGTCCAGAGTCTTTCGCCTGATAAAAACATGCAGCGCAGGAGGAGGCCATCTTTAAAATACATGCAAAGCTGCTCCGAACCCACAACCCGCTGTAAACACGGCCACGACAACGTTTACGAGGCTGCACGCTGCATGCTAGCTCACGCCCGGGAAATGCAAAAGATTCTACGTTCACTAGCGTCATATTCACAGCAATCAGATCCAATGGCATGTTGCTAGCAGAGCACACGTCTATGCTGTGCTGCGTACATCCATGTGGTTTCCAAACAGTACATTGCACTAAGGGGGAGGGGGGTGGGAGTGGGGGTGGGGGGGCTAAAATGACAGCGGAGAAGCTTGTATATAGGAATACACTAAAGATGTGCTTTAAATTCATATATACCTGTAGTAGATATATGATACAAGACAGAGTAAGATCATAAAAAAGTGGAGAAATCATCAGGAGAAGAAGAAAACGAATCACATTCATATATTAAGACATTTTTGTGACATGTCAGCGCATCTACAGTAATGAAATCTAAAGAGATATGAAATGCTTGCTGCCTGCTGCTGTCCTGCAGAAACCTAAAGCTTCTTATACTGCTGATATATTCACCTGGGGCGGAGGAGGAGCGGGTGTATGGGGGGGGAAGCGAGGGGGGCAGGTACAGGACGGTGCAGTGTTGGGGTCCCAGTCTTGAAGCTGTGACTCGTCCCGTCCACACCACACAGTCCACTGAGGCAGTCCATTCTCTGAGGGGACGGGGGAAGGAGGGGGCGTGAGCGGGGTGGAGGGGGAGGAAGGGGGGGTTTGGACAGTTGGGGGGTGAGGGTGGGGGGGTGAGGCAGCAGATCTGTAGCTGGACTAGATGTTCTGACAGCACTGCATCTTTGGTTTGTTCTCAGTGGGCTGCACCTGGATGTTGACCACGTTGTTACTCGGGGACATGTCGCTCTCCTGACGCTCCGACATCTGCTTCTGGGACACGATTCGGTAGATCTCTGATCGGGGGGGGAGGGGGGACACGTAGAGTTACACCCTGTTCACCGCCTGTCACCGCAGATACTGTATCACCCAAGATACAGTATCTACAGTGTGTAGATAGTTCACACACACACACACACACACACACACACACACACACAGAGTACAGACCTGTCAGGATGGTCTGGAAAGCCGTCTCCACGTTGGTGGAGTCCAGAGCCGATGTCTCCAGGAAAGATAAACCATTTTTCTCTGCAGAGCAACAGGACACATTACCCACACGTCAAATACGTCACATTCCAGAGAGAGGATGAAAACGTCCACACAACCACCTCACTGTGTTCAACAACAATTAATATTGAGAAAGTCTGATTGATCACTGCTGCTGGTTGTTGTTTGTCTCTTTCATTTTAAAGGTTATTTCTGTGCTTTCTGAATTTCAAATCCTGATGATGTGGTGTTTTTTTTATATCCATTGTTTTTTAGATAATCATGGTTTTACCGGCGAAGGCTCGGGCCTCGTCGGTCGGAACGGCCCGGAGGTGACGCAGGTCGCTCTTGTTGCCCACCAGCATGATGACAATGTTACTGTCGGCGTGATCTCTCAGCTCCTTCAGCCAGCGCTCCACATTCTCGTAAGTTAGATGTTTGGCGATGTCGTAGACCAGCAGCGCCCCCACTGCTCCACGGTAATACCTGCAGCAGAGCCACACGTACAGGAAACACTGGTCATCATCATCACACTGTCATCATCAGAGCAAACTGAGAGGAAGCACATCTCTTCTCACAGTCTGAGAACAATGATTGTTCGTGTTGAAGCTAATGAATGATAATGAATATGGACACTTTCCCCATGCAAAGATCAACTGCTCGTCCTGGTCTTATGAGTTATAGTTTAAAAAGTCACCACGACTACATTTTCACTAAAGTTTGGTTTATTTGCTGAAGTTGTGGAAACAGCATCTCATGTGATTAGAAACTGAATAAATGATCAAATATTGATTTTAAATCTGTGATATCTGATCGCAGCTCGTCAGGAGCCCTGCAGGCCTGCTCTCCCACACTCACGCTGAGGTGATGGCGCGGTAACGCTCCTGTCCAGCTGTGTCCCAGATCTGGGCCTTCACCGTCTTCCCGTCCACCTGGATGCTGCGCGTGGCAAACTCCACTCCGATGGTGCTCTTACTCTCCAGGTTGAACTCATTGCGGGTGAAACGGGACAGCAGGTTACTCTTCCCCACGCCCGAGTCACCGATGAGGACGACTGGAACACACCACGGTGAAAACACACATCATTTTTGATCACGATGTAAACAGTTTATAAACGAACTGTTTACACACACAGTTTACCATTATTATTATGATGATGCAACAGATTTCAAACAAATCTGTTTATATACATCATGACCTGTGCGTGTCACATTATATTTATATGTTATGATCTCACTCTATAATGCAGATGCTGCTTATTAGCCTACTTTCTCTACATTAACAAACACTCGCTTTCAACAATATGTTGACTTAACATTCAACTGAACAAAACAACATTTGTGTTTTTATTGTATCATACTTGAAATGTTTACTTCACATCTGTCTGTTCGTCCAGCTGTCACCAGCTTCAGGTCAATCTACTTCAGTGAGCTTAGCACAATAATCAATCACTTCTGCTTCCTGTTCACAGACACGGGTCAAAGGTCACGGCTCCGGCTCTGTGTTCAGGTCTGATCTGACGGTTGTTGTTTCTCGTGTTTCTGCGACGCTGAAGCAAAGAAACTGAACAACGTCCATAAAGATGTCAACCGGCCACACCGCCTCCTGTGGCTTCGATCGGTTAATCGATCACTATCCACCGTCGTTATCAGCATCATCCACGAACAGAAAGACATTTAAACTTAACGCCATTCGCCATGAACTTCTTGATATTTGGTTTGTTGACGTTTTCTCTGACATCACTGTTTACCGGACCTATATAAACCGGTTAGCCGTTAGCTGGACTAGCAAACAGAGGAGATGTGCGTGTTACTGGCCGGTGTCGGTAATGACTCTGCCCGTCGTGCAGACGATGTGATAACGGTGAACATTAGGTGTGTCCGGGGTTAGCCGCTCCGCGCCCACCGACGGAAGCTAACGACCGCTAGCAGCTAGCGTTCAAGACGCCCCCATCGATTTGAACGTTAACGGGCAGAACGGGACGAATCTGCGGGTGGTTGTAGGCGCACGTTTGGGAGAAGGGTCGTTCTGTGTCCGGTAAAGTCACTGACATGCTCCGCTCGGGTCGGTGAAAGCGGATCAGAACACAATGGTAGACGGCAGCTGCGTTAGCCTGGCAGTCAGTCAGCTGGCCTGGTTAGCATCTGAGCTAACAGACCGGCAGAGATAAACACAAGAGGTTTGGTTTTTACCTTTGAACAAATAGTCATACTCGTCATCTCTAGTGCCCATCGTCTTATTGAGAATCGATTAGTCCGAGATTTGATTAATTTGAATGGAAAGAAGGCGATCGATGTGTTTTACTACTCCAACGGGAAATCTGTTTGGGAGCCGCACTTCCGTGATTTTCTTCTTCGTCGTCAAAGTGTCGCCAAAAAGAGACAAAGACAAACTGCGGCACCCAGTGGTCAAAAAGAAACTGCCCCTAACCCCCCCAAAATCCCTTATTTCTTGGTTTGTTTTGTATCACAGATCAATAAACACAAACACAATCAAATGAAACGGGGTAAATGAGAACGAGAGCGCGTGAGACAAAACGATTTGTCTTATTTAAACGTACAGATCATTTAATGTTACATTTAACATCACCACTGCCACAAATACGAGAACATTTCTTCCACCACTACTGGAAATAATAATAATAATAATAATGATATTAATCATGATATCATTATGAAGGACTCATTTTCCAGAATCACAAGACATGAAACACAGAATGAACGGGACAGAACACAATAGATGTGATTTACGTCAGGGGGTGGGGGAGTGGAGGGGGGGCGTAGTACTGACTCCTACACGTGAGTCCGTCAGTACCACTGGAGCCGCGTGCAGTGAGACTCTGGTTTCAGTCTGCAGACACAGTAGTAACTGTAGTTACAGTTTAAAGTCACATTTATTTCTTCTTGTATTCAGGAAGGAATTTCTTCCAGGTCAAATTCTGAAAAGAAGAGAGACGACAAGCAGAGACATGAGATCATCAGATGTTTGTTCACCTCTCAGCACCAACATCTCCGCTCACTGTCTCACACTTACATTTTTGCCTCTGCTGGACTTGGACTTTGTCTTCATTTCGTCCAGGGACTCGTACATGTTGCCCTGGACACTGTCTGCAGGCTCGCGGGGGACCTGCTCGTAGGTGTAGTCAGACAGACCGGTGGGTGTCGCCCTCTCAGGGACCTCGGCATACATGGAGTCTCCCTGTGGAGCTGAGCTCCCCCCCGGCCCGTCGGAAGGCTGGTACAGGGGGTTGGGCCTCAGGATTCCCAGATCCTGGACCAGCTGCTGTGCTCTGGAGGTCCATGACCTCTGAGCCTCAGGGTCATGGAGGGAGTAGGTGTGGCAGGTGACCCTCTTCATGGGAGTGGGTGAGGAGGAGTAAGAACTCCGGATCCGGTTCGAGAATTCATCCCCCTCCTCCACGCTGCTGTCGTCCAGCTGCGGTGGAGGCTGCTGAGATCTTCTCCTGTTCTCCAGGTGTGTCAGCTCAGAGTGAGCGCCACCTGCTGGACAAACATCCAGAGAGCTGGTGTCTCTGCGTGCCGTCAGCTGTGGGGTTGTGTTTCGTTGCAGTTGTTCGGATCGGTTTGTGTTGGTGTGATGTGACGTGGTGTTGGGTAAAGATCCACTCAGGGAGAAGCCCAGAGGAACGTTTCTCCTGGGCACCGGAGGGACACTCTGAAAGACACGATAACACAACCAGACGGCTGACTGCAACACTGCTGCTTTCACACACACACACACACACACAGTCGTGCTCCACACACAGTGGTGTGTGAAATGATGATGTCATGATGTCCCTGTCTTGTCTCTGGCTGTAATTTCCTCGTTTTCTAACTACACATCAGTTTGTTGTCTTATCCGTCCCATCGTACCTGAGAGAGGGACACTGCGTCCACAGACACTGTCCCCGTCAGCTTCCTGCTGTTGGATTTGGGCGGCAGCGCCGGCGGCTGCACGGCAGCAGGGTCCATCTGCAGCCGGCTCCTGTGGTGATGGGAATTCTTCTGGTCCCACAGAGTCCGCAGAGCCTGGACGCTGACGGCGGCCTGATCGGGGCTGTAACTGACCACGTCGTACAGGTCAGCTGTTCTCTCCTGAAAACACACACAGCTGTGTTATTGTTGTTTCTCTGTGACCCCGAGGCTTCAACAAGGTCAAAACACCTGAGACCAAACAAATGTTACAGTGAAAGACGTTAACTATACAACCACAAAGCAGCCAGGTCATCACCTGTCCTCCCAGTGTCTGACGTTTAAATGATACATCTACATATCATATATCTGTGTTTGTCTGGGGTCATCGCGCAGGAACGCAGGTCAGCAACAGGTCATGTGATGTAAAGGTGTGTGGGTGTGTGTTGGAAGTGAGACTGTTGTCGTGTCGTGTGGGTCCTCACCTGAGAACAGCTGGAGGTCAGGTATTCTCCAAACGGCTGGATGGGACTGACCATGTGATGCTCTATCAGCTCCCGCAGACTCTGGTGCGTCTGACAGTCTCCTGACAGGACAAAGTGTCCATCCTGATTCTGGGTGATGACAAAATGGCGGCACCTGTCGAGACCCCTTCAGGGGAGAATCAGACACAGGCGCTGAGAGGAGCAGAGCGCTTTGGCAGAGGGGCGGGGCTGAGAGACGGACGCCGTGTGTCTCACCTGTAGGACAGGATGTAGCCGATGGCTTTATCGCTGAGGCGGACGAGAAAACAGCCCAGAGCTTTATCTCTCAGCTGATCCTCAGCGTCCCTGAGGCCCAGAGACATCGTCACACACCGTCACACACACCGTCACACACCGTCACACACACCGCCACACACCAGCACAGGCAAATGAGGTTACAAAATAACCCATAAACCGCTGCTGGTTACAAAGTCAGAAACAGGAACAGGAACCCAGCAGAGCTTCTCTGACAACCCAGCTCAATGAGGGGTTCGCTGAGTCAGCACTGTCTCGTGAAGACGCTGAAATACCACCAACACCTGTGACTGAGGTCAAAGTAGCAGTACTACACCATAACAATACTACAATAAGTAAATGTATCTCTTATTCTGCCGGGTAATAAACTGTAATACTACTCAGAGCGTGAGTGTCTAAAGGCCTGAGAGAGAGACAGAGAGACAGAGAGACAGAGAGACAGACAGACGCAGCAGCAGCAGCAGCTCAACCCTCCTGTCTGTCTTCTGTCTGTGTCTTACTTTCTGGCAGCGAAGCCTTGGAACCAGTCGGGGAAGTTGCCGTTGTGGAGGATGAACGTCTCCTGCGTCTCCATGAACCACCTGAGCACCAGCTCCCTCAGGCCTCCCTCTGAGGCCTCCATCTGCAGGTCTCCACCCAGCTTCTTCTCCATCCTCACGCCGTGGCCAGGAGCCGATGGAGGAGTCAGCGTCAGCAGCAGCACACAGGAGCGAGCGACTCTCTGCCGTCAGGGGGAAGACGAGCTGCCTGATTTGACTGTTTCCACTGGGCGTCTCTCAGCTGAGTGGATCCTTTGTGTCCGTTTATCTGCTGTCCATCTGACTGCGTCTCTGAGCTGCGTCTCATTTCCCTACCTGTCTCTTCTGTCCTGGGTCACAGCCAGTGTCTCACTCTGTTTGCTTTAATCCAGCTCTGATTTGCAGTCGTGATGTTTTACATCTGTGTGTTCACCGAGTGAGTCGTCTCATTCCAGACCTGCAACTGCAACATGAGAAACCATTCAATCAATGGTCCAACATCTGGAACCACGTTAATTCCTCAGGTACACGCGGTCACCAGTGTGTGTAGTGAAAATAGTGATCCTGTGTATAAATGAAAGCTGAGAGTGTTATTGTGCTTTATCCTGAGGGGATGAGCTGTGGAGCTTCATCACAGGCCTGATGATTTATTCTCCAGGAACCTTGAAGGAACCGTGAATGCCTGGAGTTAATTTCAAGACGACTGATTCAAACGTTGTGGAGATATTATATCATACACATCACTCTGGACTGAAGTGTTCATTGGTTTTGGTTAGAACTTCTCCAGCCTGGTGAGGGACGTGGATGACTGAAGTAAATGTTCTGCAGTCATTCCTCAGATACTTCTCCAGATGTTTCAGACTTCAGCTTAATGGCGACAGATCAACACACAGATCAACACACAGATCAACACGTGCTCTCACTACCTGCGCCTAATGTTTACATTCACACAATCATTCAGAAGACATAGACACAACGAGTCGTACAATCAACTTCCGGAAAGAGCGCGCGAGACGACGCGCCGGTCGTGGGCGCGCGCACAGCGGCACAGTGACGCCGTGTTCAATCAGCTGTTTTCTTAATGGAGTTCTGAGCGGTCAGAGTGTGGACGCAGCACGCGGAGGAGGACACGGGGGACATGGAGGACATGGAGGACATGGAGGACGTATTGTAACAAGGTGAAAATGTTTACGATTGTGTCTCTAATTTAGGACCCGTGTTGTTGTCGTTTCACGCTGATGACGTAACACCCGATCTGTCTGTCGTTCCAGAGGGGAAGAGTGACGTCAGACATGGACATATTCAAACAGCAGAGAGTGGAGGATTTCTATGAGATCGGCGAAGAACTGGGGAGGTACACACACACACACACACACGCACACACACACACACACACACACACACACGCACACACACACACACAGACCCGTTTGTTTAACCTGATTATTATTATTGTTATTATTAAGGTGACATTCACTCTGATACATACTTTTTTTTAAAGTTTTGCTACGTATAAATGCGTAAATGCAGACATGCTGCAGAGTTTGTGTTACGGTATATCCCTTTAACCAGGCATCACTAAGGCCTGGAGATGAGAAATGAGAGTTGACACAGGTCAGGAGTCAGTAGCATGCAGGTCACTGCGCCGAGCACTGACTGTGATAGACATGTGGACATCAGTGGAATGACCCTTTATAACCACCCTTTATAACCACACAGTGTCTAGAACAGGTCTGTATGTTTCTGTACGTCACTGATTGCAGAGAAATGTTTTTTTAACAAGAACAGAGAAAAGTGGAGTGAGTTGTGTTTTTGTGCTGCTGCTTGTGTTGCTGTGTGTTGTTGTGTGTTGCTGTGTGTTGTCAGATGGAGACACCTGTCAGGCTGCGTCTTCTATCTTTAGCTGTGACTGTATCTGCTCAGAGCAGCTGCAGACCAGCAGGTGGAGAGGCAGCTTACAGCTCTTCACTGCACACAGACAAACCCACATGACGACTACTGACACGCTCATGTCTGAAGACTGAGTCACGTCTGTGTCCGTGTCTGTGTCTGTGTCTGTGTCTGTGTCTGTGTCTGTGTGTCAGCGTCTGTGTCTGTGTCTGTGTCTGTGTGTCAGCGTCTGTGTCTGTGCCTTTGCCTGTGTCTGTGTTTGAGTGTCACTGTCTGTGTCTGTGTCTGTGTCTGTGTGTCTGTGTGTCTGTGTCTGTGTCTGTGTCTTTGCCTGTGTCTGTGTTTGAGTGTCACTGTCTGTGTCTGTGTCTGTGTCTGTGTCTGTGTCTGTGTCTGTGCCTCTGTGTCTGTGTGTCTGTGTGTCTGTGTGTTTGAGTGTCACTCTCAGTGTCTGTGTCTGTGTCTGTGTCTGTGTCTGTGTCTGTGTCTGTGTCTGTGCCTGTGCCTCTGTGTCTGTGTGTCTCTGTGTCTGTGTGTTTGAGTGTCACTGTCTGTGTCTGTGTCTGTGTCTGTGTCTGTGCCTCTGTGTCTGTGTGTTTGAGTGTCACTGTCTGTGTCTGTGTCTGTGTCTGTGCCTCTGTGTCTGTGTCTGTGTGTCTGTGTGTTTGAGTGTCACTGTCTGTGTCTGTGTCTGTGCCTGTGTCTGTGCCTGTGTCTGTGCCTGTGCCTGTGCCTCTGTGTCTGTGTGTCTGTGTGTTTGAGTGTCACTGTCAGTGTCTGTGTGTGTGTCTGTGTGTGTGTCTGTGTCTGTGTCTGTGTCTGTGTCTGTGTCTGTGTCTGTGTCTGTGTCTGTGCTTGTGCCTCTGTGTCTGTGTGTCTGTGTCTGAGTGTCACTGTCAGTGTCTGTGTCTGTGTCTGTGTCTGTGTCAGTGTCAGTGTCAGTGTCAGTGTCAGTGTCTGTGTGTGTGTCTGTGTCTGTGTCTGTGTCTGTGTCTGTGTCTGAGTGTCAGTGTCTGTGTCTGTGTCTGTGTCAGTGTCAGTGTCTGAGTGTCAGTGTCAGTGTCAGTGTCAGTGGGTGAAGTTGATCATGTTATCTGCATGTATGACTGACAGTATGTTCAGAAACATGCTGTCAGTCATACATGAAGCTCAGGGGATGAAAGCGTCTGGTTCATCTGGTTCATCTGAATCACTGAGGAGACACCGTCTGTTTCCATTAACAATAAGACAAGATGAGATAAATAAACAGGCAGCATCAATGAAAGGAAAAGAAGACGCTGACACAGCAGAAAATGAGGTCCTGACAAAATGTGTAAATTTGCATTGTGGTTGAAGGTTGATTATAGCTCCCCCCTCAGGCCACTCTGTGTACTGGACAAACTCTGCTCATTCACCTGTCCATCACAAACGTCATAATCTCTTTGTTCAGACACTTTGGCATCACGTCTGACGAGTTTGGTTCAGATCCTGGTGCCGGTCATGGACCAGGGATCATGTCATCTGATCTGGAGACCAGACGGCCCAGAAAACACAGACTGGTCTCCAGTCAGCCTAAATGTCACATGTCACTGCAGGTCAGTGACCTCGGCTGGGTACTCACATGTCACTGATGTTTGCCTACAGGACGGCGCCTTGCTCTGCACCGATCCAAACCCATGTCAGCTGATCAGTGAGCCAGCTGATTTATGAGTCTGGTCGTGTATCTGTCAGGAGATAAAAGTCCTTTGTTTTCAGACTGAGCTCAGGGTCTTGTCTCTGCTCCGTTATGTTGCAGTGGACAGTTTGCCATCGTCAAACAATGCAGAGAGAAAAGCACAGGTCTGGAGTTTGCCGCCAAGTTCATCAAGAAGCGTCAGAGCATGGCCAGCTCCCGAGGGGTGAGGCGGGAGGAGATCGAGCGGGAGGTGGACATCCTGCAGCAGATACAGCACCCAAACATCGTCACGCTGCACGATGTCTACGAGAACCGCACGGACGTGGTGCTCATCCTGGAGCTGTGAGCGGATCCCTCTGAGATCTTTCTGTGCTCGTGCTAACACTGAGCGTCCAGCAGTCGACTGTGGCTCAGCTCTGAAAAGGAGAATACCTGTCTGTGTTTCAGGGTCTCTGGAGGCGAGCTGTTTGACTTCCTGGCACAGAAGGAGTCTCTGAGCGAGGAGGAGGCCACTCAGTTCATCAAGCAGATCCTGGAGGGGGTCAACTACCTCCACGCCAGGAAAATCGCCCACTTTGACCTGAAGGTTTGTCCGAATGCAACATGTCATGACCTCCGAGGGTCACGTTGGAGCTTGTTTACAGACACTGTGGACAAACAAAATGACTTCATCAGGAAGTATATAAACACGAAAAGGAAGATTTATTCCACTAGGTGGAGCAGTTACTAGAGATTTATCGCGTCTTCCTGTTGTGATTTTATACAAAATGAGTGAATATAAAAAAAGTGTAGCTGTCATTTGAATGTCCTCTGTTGTCTCCAGCCTGAGAACATCATGCTGCTGGACAAGAACGTGCCGCTGCCGAGAATCAAACTCATCGACTTTGGTCTGGCTCATAAGATTGAAGCCGGAGTTGAGTTTAAAAACATCTTTGGGACACCTGAGTTTGTAGGTAAGACAAGTTTAACTGTTAAAAACGTCCACACCAGCCTCAGAGACACAAAGACACAGGAACCCAGTAACTCTGACGTCTGATGTCTGCAGGGCGGGACTCTATAAATCAGAGTGCTTTAATGTGACGCTTTTTCCCTTTTAGCACCAGAGATCGTCAACTACGAGCCACTGGGGTTGGAGGCGGACATGTGGAGCATTGGCGTCATCACATACATTCTGCAAGTGCAACACAACAACACAATAACACAATACCACCGACTGTCAACGGAACATGATCCCACAGATTCCGATGACGAGCCAACGATGAACCGTTCCTCTCCTTGTGTTTTTTTTTTTTTCCAGGCTGAGCGGCGCCTCGCCGTTCCTGGGGGAGACCAAGCAGGACACGCTGGGGAACATTTCAGCCATTAATTATGAGTTTGATGAAGAGTTTTTCTGTCACACCAGTGAGCTGGCAAAGAAGTTCATCAGCCAACTGCTGGAGGAAGACAAGATGTAAGTCTGCCTGTCTGTCTGCCTGCCTGCCTGCCTGTCTGTCTGTCTGTCTAACTTTGTCCTTTTTCTTGCACAGGAAAAGATTAACAATTCAAGATGCCCTGAATCACCCATGGATCAAGGTAAGATTCAAACCTGTATTTTATGAATGTAATTGTATTTCGCACATAAGTAGAGTGTGAGTCGTTTGAACTGCACCTTTTGACCTGATGCACCTGCATGGGGGTGTTTCTGTGTCTGGGTCAGTTCTTCTGTCTGTGGCTGAAAGTAACGTACCATTGTCTTGTTAAAAACCCTGAAGTCCAATGAGCACAAAGAGGAGAACAAAACCCAGGAGCCAAAGAGACGGGAGCGGCGCCAGCTGAAGACCAAGCGTCTGAGAGAGTACACGATTAAGTCCCACTCCAGCATGCCGCCCAACAACACCTATGTAAACTTTGAGCGCTTTGCGCAGGTGGTGGAGGACATTGACCAGATGGAGAGCTCCTTCCTCACTCTGGCTGCGGCCCATGACTCTCTGCAGGAGGATATTGATGCCATGGTCTCCATATACAATGAAAAGGAGGCCTGGTACAAAGAGCAGAGCGAGGACGTTCGCCACGAGCTCTCACAAATCCGCTACGAGTTCCGTAAGGTCGAGGCCCTGAAGAGGAGCCTGCAGGACGACATGCAGACCTTCAGCTGCAGCCTCGGCGCCATCAGCAGCCGCTACCAGGAGAGGCAGAGCAACTTGGACGCACTGAGGCTGGAGCTGAGCAACGAGCTGAAATGGGTCCAGGAGGTGATGGGTTCCTGTCCCTTGGATGGAGGCGGTGGAGGGTACCCCAACTGCAACTTCTCCACCGTCTTCAATAATGACGTGAATGAAGCGCTGAAAGAGCTGCTGAACCGCTCCTGTGGCGGAGAGCTGCTGTCCGGGATCAACTTGGACCTTTCTGAAACCGGACAGCAAAGATAACGGCCATTTTTAAAACCACTGACTGAGTCCGGATCTCTGTGGTCAGACTGAAGTATGGAGGTATTATTTTACTTTTTGCCAATTTATATTTTCTTAATGAAAATGGACAATGGACAGTAGTCAAAGAGTGTTTGGTTTTGTTTTGCTTTTTGTCAGAGAAAGAGAGGAACAATGACAACAGATGTTTCAGTGTCATTATTTGGGTGGAGATGAGCAGCCAGAGGAGGTGGAGGAGCTGAAGAGGTGATTTGGATGTTTATATTGGAATAGATAGATAAAAGCGTAAGAAGCAGGTCTTGTAGAGGATTATACATTATCACGCACTGTATATCTGTTAAGATACCATGAGACACCTTGGAGATGTCGTCTTAATATCATAAGCTGTGCCGTGTCTCTCTTTTGTCCTTCACAATTTGTCCTTAAAGTCAAAATCTGAAAGCTTATTTTGTTCAAACACAGATGTGTGATGACAAAATGTCAACTAGTGTAAAGACGTTTCGGTCCAGTCCAGTCGAGACTGGTCGTACTGCTCGACAGCCTCAACAGGAACATGACAAAGTAATGTTGGTTTTGTAAATCAGCACATACAGAGGAGTCAAGACATTTTATGTTGGACATGATGGAGCTGTTAATATGATTTATATCCAAAGCTTGGTCCTTAGATTATTTGTAGCTGCAGAATGTAAAATTCTTCTGCAGAGGTTAAAGGTCAGGCTGCTCTGGTTCCACGAGTCAGTGTTTTGTGATGAATAATTAGTCCAGTCATGCTACATGACACTTTTCATTTGCACTGGACCAGATGCTGAATCATGGCGCTAACAAGTGTACCAGTCATGGGGTGTTTGTCATGACGACGGTGATGGGAGCTGCTGCCTGCAGGGCTCTGCTGGAACAAATCATAGACCCTGACCTGCCGGGACGTGACTGGGCTCTGAAATCAACACCCGCAAAGCTGCCTTCCACACCATATGTAGATACTCTCTACTATTCTGAGAGCACACATGGAAAGCTCGTTTTAAGTAGTAGACTGGATAAGAGCAGCACTTTCCCGAACCTACAGTACGACTAAATACCAGTTTTGACAACATTTAAAACCCTTTGCTTTACTTAACCAACCCCTGCAGGTTCCTCTAGTGGATGAATACATCCGCTCATCAAACATCACACAATCAGGCTGTAAGAAACTGATTTACTCTCCAAAGGTGAGACATGCAAGATACAAGAGAAGAAGAGAAAAGAATCCATTCTACAGCAGTGAACCTGCCCCCACTGTGACCCTCTTCACACCGCTCCGTACGTTAGCTCCCAGGAGCGATGTGGCACGTTTAAATGTTTCAATTATCTTTTTGTCATGAATGGCATGAATTTGGTTATGATGTTTTAGTCACACTGGAAGAAAAAAACAAGCAAAAGCGTTTGTGTTCTTTCAGGAATCAGGAATTACAGTGGCCTGTTGCCACATTCTGATTGACACTAGCTGCAGAAGTCTTCTGGATTTCCATCACAACATAAAGACACAACGAACCAAAACCCCTAGTCAACAAAAACCTTATTGTGATGTTACAGTATAGCTGCAGGCCATTGCTTATTATAAGGGCAGCCCCCTATCAGCATACTTCACAGCTTTATTTTTATTAAATATGTTAATGTAATATAAAGGCTAAGATATACATGTGTTTCACTGAGTGATCATATGGACTACAGAAACAATACAGTGTATTTATGTAAGCTATTTTCCAGTTAACACAGTAAACACTGTGTCCAGGGACAATTTACTCTCTGGAATCTGAGGTAAATCTAATGTGCAGCTATGTAAGCATGTTATGTAACATTGTAAGTATCAATTATTATCAGTGTTAGGAATGTGTGTAAAAGAAAGATTGTTCTCATATATACATACAGTATAAATGCGTAGTAAGTGTTAGATCTGCTATAGGCATATGAGGCTTCCAGATATTGGCTATAAATCCATGATGGGTGACTGTTGACTTCTCATCAACGAAACTCCAACCTGCAGTTTACTGATTGTAAGGCTTGAGTGCCAACCACCACACGACAGTGTCTCAGGTTAGTCAAGGTTTCTGTCCTGTCTCTGAGGGGTTGTGTTAATCATGTGTCCTCAGTGTCCTTTAATGTCACCAATAAGATCAATGTTTTAAACTGATGCATCAAAAAGTACTGGTTCAAATGCTGCTGGCTCGCTGTGACTGTAGGGTTTGACTCTAAACCTTCAGGGATGTGATGTGATGTGGTTTCAGTTCTCTTCTGTATATGTTAATATACTTGACCCCCCCCCCTTCCCCACACACACACACACATAGGATGTGCGTCTGAGATAAGGTTTGAATTGTAGCACAGTCCCAGCTCCTCTGCTCCTGTTTCGCCAAGATAACCTCACAAAACAGTGTACACACCACCTAACATTACATTACATCACCTCCACAGTGAGACCACAACAGTGATGTTCACCAACATGAGGCACTGCGTTACAACTGATTCTGTAATATCTGTATGCCACATACAGTATGTCACATGTTAACCGTGTAACATGTGTTACACATGTTAAGGTATTAAAAATGTGATAATAATAATAATAATAATAATAATAATAATAATAATAATAATAATAATAATAACAATAATAATAATATAAAAATGTAGTAATGTAAAGTGTACATGTACAGTGTTAAAGTGTGTACAGTGTATACATCCTGGAACATAATAACACTATGATAACAAATGATTTAACTAAAACTGGATTAAAACGGGAGAGAGAGAAATGATTGTATAGTTTATACAGATGGCAGTGCTGACACCTCTGACCAAATTGTTAGGTACACCTACTCTCAACCAATGCAGATTAAATCTCCTTCATGAAGATTATAAAGGTTTATCATACTTAGAATAATAATAATAATAATAATAATAATAATAATAGTTATAATACTCATTGTAATAATTGTTGTTGATGTAAAGTGGAATCATCACCTTCCTGAGACACTGTGACCCATACTGAGACTGTCTACTGCAGGACCACAGGGACCAGCAGACAGGCAGACAGGCAGACAGACAGGTGACCACGTCACAGCCGGGGCTGGGGCTCGGAGAGGGGCCGGCACTGAGCAGACCACCGCCCGGACTCATTCGCAGTGGACGGTATGGAAGAGGCGGACCGAGGCATGGAGCTCCATGCGCGGCTGTGTGTCCTTTCACGGTAACAGAACCAGAGCGCTTCGGGTCCCGGACTCATCTGTTCGTGTTCACGCAATGACGCTGCGTTTATCTGTGGTGTGACACGGCGTGAAGAGGAGGAAGAAGAGGCCTTCTGCTGGTGAGCGAGCTTTTATTGTAGCTAGCGTCAGGAAAGTGCAGCTAGCAAGCTAAGCTGCTATGATACAGCAGATAACAGTGGCTAATTAACGGCGGACACACCGCTCACGCTGTGTGGAGTCGGACTTTTTGGACGAGTGTGTCCACTGCAATGAGCAAGTAGTGTGTTTACTGTCCCCTGTCACACCGGCCCCTCATAGGTGTGTGTTGAGGTATTTTCTGCTTTGCTAGCGGAGTGACGTGAGGGAAGTTAGCTAACGCTAGCTAACGTAAACAGCAGCGTCAGTTGTCAGTTTTCTTCTTCTTCTTCTTCTTCTTCTCAGTTGTTAAGAACATACAGTAATTTAATATTGAAATGTCGTTGTTGTTTGTCTGATGCTCCAGTGAGCATTGGTGTTAAACGCCCTGTCGTTTGGCAGCTTTCTGGCCGCAGACAGTGATTTTTGAACTGTTAGCTGCTGCTGCAGGTGATTCAGCGGTAGGTTACCAGCCCGGTTCTCCGCCGGACCAGCTGTGTCACGGCGCTAGCTGTCTGATATTGTGTGTCGTGCTAACACAACCCTCCGCTGGGGATCACGGTTAAACCGGGCTGAACGGTTGCTAGGTGCTACCTGTAACCTCATCAGACCAGCGGTCTGAGCTAAACCGCGGAGCTAAGGTCCAAATGTCAAAGCTCAGCTTGTGGTTAGCTGTCGATCCGGCAGCAGTGACAGCAGCACAGAGTTAGACAGTGGAACGGTGTGGAAAAAAAACACTAATATATCATTGTTTATGATACTGTGATACCAAGCTAAAGTTAGCTTAAACGTTCACCTATAGGCTTACTCACATTTTTCTCAGATATGTTATTGTATAACTCCTATACGTTACCAATATACAGTCCTTCGTTAGCATGAAGGAGTGTGTTGACATGCAAACTGTAGTAATTGTCGGCTGGTGACACCTGATAACTGTAAATATCCCCAGCAAACATGTTTACTTTTCTTATTAAAGTCTGTTGAATTTGCATGTTCAGTTTTTCAGTCGGTGCCATTATATGGCTGTATATATGTGGGTGTGTGTGTGTGTGTGTGTGTGTGTGTGTGTGTGTGTGTGTGTATATATATACAGTATATATATGTGTGTGCGTGTGTCTATATATGTGTGTGTGTGTGTGTGTGTGTGTAGTGACAGAAAGTCAACAGTTCTATTTGGTGAAGCGCTGTTGACTATCGGTACAGTCAGGTTTGGAGTGTATGCATGTTGTGACCAGCCTAAAATATGTTGTGCGATTTCCTGTGAGAAGAATGTTGCTGTTTTTCAGTGTCTACACATCAGATTTGACAGTGTAGTGCAAAGTCCTGAGTCTGTAACTGTATGTAAAGTGTATTTACCTGAACACGTTCACGTCTGTATTAGTTTCACATAAACTAAACGACTAATCTTAAATAATATATTGTTGACTGGGCTCAAAGAGGTGTTCATTAAAATAATCTATAAAGGCCTTTGTTCATGTAGATGTGGTATTGGCTTGCATTATTTATTTTTTTTAATGGTTCACCATGCACACGTTGGGGACAGACATTACAACACATCTGTCACCATGTTGGGAAACATCACAGCCTCATTCTGTGACTGAACTGTCCTCTGATTCTAAGAGGTGTGCAAGCCAGAATAAAAGATAAAGCTGGTAGTGAGAGATAACTGCTTATCACCAAATCACTGTGTCACTCGCATACAGGCTGTTTATAAAAAATGCTTTGTTGCTCGGGTAGATGATTTGTGAAACCTCAGTTCCTACAGAGACACACACTCAGTAACAGATACAGTAGTGTGACCTGCTCTTGAATCTGGACCATGTCAGGATTTCTTGAGCGCACTGGTTATAACCTCATTTTTTTTGCCCTTATTTTAACCGACCACTCTCGACCCTTCATGTCTTCATACCTGCTGTGCCTCATGCTCAGTCTGACACGCAGGCAGAAGCAGTTGTGGATCAGGGTTCACTTTCGTAATGATGCTTGTTTTCCTGTCCACTTATTGGTTCTAGGAAGCAAAGTTTAGACTCGTCCATCCTGCCACACACCGGTCAACGCGTCCTCAGAGCTGTGGTACACAGTCAGTAGTGATTTAGTGAAATGTAACTTGTAAGTTTTCATTTTTGTTGCTTTCCGGTCTTTGCTGGTTTCATGTATCGTGGCAGTAATAGTGTATGGGTATGGCATATGAGTTACCACTTTACAGAGTTTCTCCTACATGTACTGAAACAAATTTTATGTTTCAGTGAAAGCAACTGTCATTATCTGCTGTCAGTGAAGTAATGCATTTGAACTTATTACGCAGTGTTGGCTCTGTCAGTAGTTTGAACAAACTTCAGCAACACAACCAGTGTGTTAAAAACATAACATACTGTTTGGTTAGTTAGCTATAGTTCTAACATACAGAATATGCTGCACATATGCACATATAAATTGTCTTAGTAAAGATGAGATATAACAGTCTACTAAGAGCACATTGATCGACGGCAAAACTTCTATTCAGCATTTTAAATATAGCATGATGTTTCATACGATGTCTCTCCTCTCAGGTCTGATGGCTCCAGAGTGACATGCCATGGCTTTAATGATCCCTCCGGTGAAACTGAAATGGCTGGAGCACCTCAACAGCTCATGGATAACCGAGGACAGCGAGTCGATCGCCACACGGGAGGGAGTGTCAGTGCTCTACTCAAAGCTGCTGGCCAACAAAGAGGTTGTGCTGCTGCCCCAGCAGGTGCTGTGTCTGAAGGGCCCCCAGCTTCCGGACTTTGAGCGGGAATCCCTCTCCAGCGATGAGCAGGAGCACTACCTGGACGCTCTGCTCAGCAGCCAGCTGGCCCTGGCCAAAATGGTTTGCTCTGACTCGCCCTTTGCTGCGGCGCTGCGCAAACGTGTGCTGGTGCTCCAGCGCATCTTCTACGCACTTTCCAGCAAGTACCACGACAAAGGGAAGGTCAAGCAGCAGCAGCACTCTCCAGAGAACAACTCGGGCTCGGCCGATCTGCACTCTGTCAGCGAGCGGCCACGCTCCAGCACCGATGCCCTCATTGAGATGGGCGTTCGCACGGGCCTCAGCCTTCTGTTTGCTCTCCTGCGGCAGAGCTGGATGATGCCTCCTCCATCCGGTCCTGGTGGAGATCCTGGAGGCAACATAAACTTGTGTAATGACGTAATTCACACAGCCATTGATGTAGTTAGCTCCCTGCCACCTCTCTCTCTGGCCAATGAGAGCAAGATCCCGCCCATGGGGCTGGACTGCCTGGCCCAGGTCACCACCTTCCTTAAGGGGGTGACCATGCCAAACTCGGGAGCGGATATTTTAGGGCGACGCCTTGCCTCAGAGCTGCTGCTCGGGCTGGCGTCTCAGAGGGGGTCTCTGCGCTACTTACTGGAGTGGATAGAGATGGCTTTGGCTGCATCAGCTGTGGTCAGCACCATGGAGCAGAATCAGGTGCTACAGAACCAAGAGGGCCTCATTGGTTATGATTGTTTCATGAACATCCTCATGCAGATGAGACGCTCTCTGGTAAGTTCATTTTAACTGCACCAATTGGTGGGAATTTTTATGAAGAACTCTGGAATCGGAAACAAAGTGAACTTTCTCTATCAGAGTACGAGCTGAATAATGTGAGAAATATTTTGTCACAGTTACAGATGTTGTCTGAGTAAGCAAGGGGTTGTTTTTGAGGCCTGTACAGTTTAATTGTGCATGTGTATTTAATGCAGTGGTGTTTGTTATGAGGGCTCAGTCATCAGTGTAAAGTTTACGTCTTAACAGTGATCACTCTATGTATTTGTCTCAGGGCTCCTCGGCAGATCGCAGCCAGTGGCGAGAGCCCACACGCACCTCTGACGGCCTGTGTTCACTGTATGAGGCTGCACTCTGTCTCTTTGAAGAAGTAAGATAATGAAGCAACATTTGTTTAATTATACATCTTTGTTTAGGTCCTTGTGCAAAACATTCCAACCAGTTGTTTGTCGAAATACCAAACACTTGTTGTAACTGTCTCCATAAGGGTTTGGCCACATTCCCTTCTTGCCTCATTCCCATGGTGTCTTGTTTGTCCAGGTATGCCGAATGGCATCAGACTACTCTCGCACCTGTGTCAGTCCAGACAGCATACAGACCGGCGAGGCACCGGTGGTGTCTGAAACCTGTGAGGTGTATGTGTGGGGCAGTAACAGCAGCCACCAGCTTGTGGAGGGAACACAGGAGAAAATCTTACAGCCCAAGTTGGCTGCAAGCTTTGCTGATGCACAGACAGTGAGTGAAAATACTTCTGTGGAGCTGTATGTTTGCATGGTGTATGTCTTAAACCTGTACGTGACTACAAGGGGCAAAGATAAGAGTTATTCTCCTGCACTCAAAACTCAAATTTACCACAATTCAGTACTTCAAACCAATGTGACATGATGTACTTGGTAAAAGACGGCAACAACAAAGGAACAAACAACACCCAGGCTAGTTTCTGCCAGTTTTTTGTATTCAGAGAATCTGAATTACGCCTCTGTAATGAAAACCGAGGATGACAAGCCATTGAAGTTACATGTATGCACCTATAGTACTTACAGATTGCATCTAGGTTTTATTTTAAGATGTTTATCTTTACACATGTTGCTAATGTGCCTTTAGTGTCCACATTGAGATCTGAGCTCTGTCCAGCTCTTAACTCCACCTCTCCTTTGGTCCTATACAGACAAAGAAAGTGAAAAGATAAATCATCCACACAGATCCCTTTTTCTGTTGAATGTTTTTCAGTGTTCGCTCCACCAGCTCCACATTTCAGTTTTTGAACTAAATTATGAATCACACATTTACTTGATTACTTCATTCCCTCATTCATTTGTTCATTATTTCTCAGATTGAGGCAGGCCAGTATTGCACCTTTGTGATCTCCTCTGACGGCTCTGTCCGGGCCTGCGGGAAAGGCAGCTACGGTCGCTTGGGCCTCGGGGACTCAAACAATCAGTCTACACTCAAGAAGCTGACCTTCGAACCCCACCGTGCCATCAAGAAGGTGTCTTCATCCAAGGGTTCAGATGGCCACACGCTGGCCTTCACTACAGAGGGTGAGGTCTTCAGCTGGGGTGACGGTGATTATGGCAAACTGGGTCACGGGAACAGCTCAACACAGAAATACCCTAAACTGATCCAAGGGCCACTGCAGGGGAAGGTAGGGTTTCACCCCGCGTTTAAGCACAATTGAACACACGGTATTTTATCCACGTGGCACACATTCCACCTCTTTATTCTTTTCAGTCCACTACACTGTGTCTTTCTTTTCAAGCTTTTTTCTTCTTCTTTTTTCTTTCTTCTTTTTTTAAAGAAATAGACAGTGTGTGTGTGACTTTTGTTTTGCATCAGGTGGTGGTATGTGTGTCTGCTGGCTACAGACACAGTGCTGCGGTCAGTGAGGATGGAGAGCTGTACACATGGGGTGAAGGGGATTTTGGAAGACTGGGTGAGTTTTACACCACACTTTTCCACCAAAAAAGTCCTTTAATCATAATTCATCATAAATTCATTCCTTTTGAATTTATTGCATTAAGTCACATCAGAGAGGAGGAGCCGCCTTGGCTAAGTAGGTACCGCATCTAGGTGTTTTAAAATGCATCAGATGCCAATGATTTGTCTCGCTCTTTTGAAGCCTGAAAGAGAAAAAAACCCTCGTATCTTGCCTTTTAACTTCCATGAATAAACAACATAATTATTTTCATTTTTTGGAAACACAGGTCACGGTGACAGCAACAGCCGAAACATTCCTACATTAGTTAAAGACATCAGCAACGTAGGGGAGGTGTCATGTGGTAGCTCCCATACTATTGCTTTGTCAAAGGATGGACGGACTGTGTGGTCATTTGGAGGAGGAGACAATGGTATGTAAACATTTGAATGTGACCCAGTTTGTCTTTAAATATTTATTCTAAATATTTCAGTCTAATGAAATCAATGTGTTGTCATACAGGAAAACTGGGTCATGGTGATACTAATCGAGTCTACAAGCCAAAAGTAGTGGAAGCCCTGCAAGGGATGTTCATCAGGAAAGTGTGTGCAGGAAGCCAGTCATCTCTCGCCTTAACCTCTACTGGACAGGTAGGAAACCTGCCCGGCCCGAGCCATTGATCAGGACACAATAAAAGCTGTGGATTGTTCTTAAATGTACCAAAGAAAACATTGCATTCAGTTGTTTCTGAATTATCACCTGGAAAACATTCAAATCTGCTGTGTCGCCACAGCTGCTTTGCAGTATGTACAGCAGAAATCATCTCTTCCTGTTGACTAATCTTTTCTTCAGGTGTACGCCTGGGGCTGTGGCGCCTGCCTGGGCTGCGGGTCTTCAGAGGCCACAGCGCTCCGACCTAAACTGATTGAGGAGCTGGCCACCACTAGGGTTGTGGACATCTCTATAGGAGACAGTCACTGCCTGGCCCTGTCACATGGTATTTCATGTTCTTATTCTTGTTCTTGTCCTCCCTCTCTCTCATTGAAATTTGTCAGTATCGATTGTTAAACATAAACATGCTGCTGTAATCACTGAATCACGTTTGCATGCTGTCACAGATCAGCACTGAGTGGTAAATCCACCCCCTCTGTCAAGATGAATGCTACCTTACTGTCACAGCAAGATTTTCTGTTTAGCTTTAGGGTCTAAATATATGATACACACACATTTCAGCTCTGGCAGTACAAATTCTATTATGCTGGATGTGCATCCATGATTTGGAGGTGCAGCATCATTTATCATCCCACAACCTCTTTAAAATCATCCTCTTCTCCACCATCATCTAGACAATGAAGTATATGCATGGGGCAACAACTCCATGGGCCAGTGTGGTCAGGGGAATTCAACAGGACCCATCACGAAGCCCAAGAAGGTCGTCGGCCTGGACGGAGTTGCTATTCAGCAGATCTCAGCTGGCACGTCTCACAGCCTGGCCTGGACAGCTCTGCCCAGGGACAGGTCAGTTACCAGCTCAGTGAACGGAGTGAGAGTTGAGGGGCCCAGGTAACATTGTCCACTACCTGGGAAATAGTCACATGGAAGGGTGAAAGGGTGTCTGTGAGTGCTGATGTCAACACACCTTGAACTTGGGTATATGCAGTACGATTGTGTAATATTTAGAGTCAAAGATCAGTAACAGCTTGTGAAATGTGCAGCTTTTCCCCCTGTGTGTGTCACTGCAGGAAGGATCTAGTAGTACACTCATCTTTGTTAGATTTATTTATTTTAAATGATTGTTGTATTTGAATATTTAACCAAAATCACACATCAAAGGTACCATAACACTTGTTAACATGGACTCACTGTGGCTCTTTAGGCAAGTGGTGGCTTGGCACAGACCATACTGCGTTGACCTCGAAGAAAGCACCTTTTCCCACTTGCGCTCCTTCCTCGAACGCTACTGTGATGGCATCAACAGTGAAGTCCCTCCTCTTCCCTTCCCCTCATCCAGGTAACAACACAGCTGCTGCATAAGGATCTGCCTGGAGAAGGGGGATCACATCTGAGAAAGCCTTTCCTCACAGTTATACATGTGCATTGGTATTTGTTGTGTAAAATAATCGATAATTTATTCAATGTATTTGCAGGGAGCATCACAACTTTCTCAAGCTGTGCCTTCGGCTCTTGTCCAATCACCTGGCTTTGGCTTTGGCCGGTGGCGTGGCCACCAGTATTTTGGGTCGGCAGGCCGGGCCTCTGAGGAACCTTCTCTTCAGACTGATGGACTCCTCCGTGCCAGATGAGATTCAAGAAGTAAGAGATGATTTTTCTCACACTCAAGGTGACAACCAACATACCAACATACTGAAAAATCTCTGACAAACAGTGAAAAATAGACGGACACTAATCTTTGAGATATAAAAATATAGAAACCCCCCCGATAACTGCTTTTGTGATTGATTTTAAAAAATGTCAACTCATGGTGAACACAGTGGTGGAAGCCGAACAGGCTAAGACGCTGTCCACCGTAAAATTTCACATACAGTATATCCTCTGTCGGAGTCACAGAAAGCCTGGAGCATTTTCTTTCAGAGTCATCATCATTTTCTGAAAAACACACAACAACTGCAGAGTCATTCCTTGACTTTTGAAATGCGTGTCATCACTGTGGATATTTCTTGTCATGCTTTCTGCTGTTTATTTCATGTCTCTTGGAAAACATTTTCTCTTTGAGGGCAGGAAGTCTTTTTTTTCTTTGTCACATCACATGAGGCAGTGACCAGACTTTGGTGTGTTTGTGTGCGTGCGTGTGTGTGTGTCCTATCAGGCGGTGATTGAGACGCTGTCTGTGGGTGCGACCATGCTGCTTCCTCCGTTGAGAGAGAGGATGGAACTTCTCCACTCCCTGCTGCCTCAGGGTCCTGACAGATGGGAGAGTCTCTCCAAAGGACAGGTGGTAGAGCTGCTTAAAATCCTGTAACAACCTGTAATGAACAGTGACCTGACAGGATCCATGTCGAAACATACAGTCGATCCTGAAAGCTCAGCAACTAATATAAGAACTGATATACTTTTCTAAGGTGTATTTGTCCACATACTTTTTACTTTTACATTTTGCTTTTTTAAATGTGTTCATAGCCTCCAGAGTAAGATGCAGTTACAGGAATTAATGCACCTCAATTGATTGTAGACAGACATTTATTAAAGATGCAGTGTTGTATTGTTGTATAGTAAGAGAACGATTGCCTCCTGAAAAGTTCACTTTGTTCCTGTCTCTCTGTCCCCGTCTGTATCTGTCTCTCTCTCTCTGTTTTGGTCTCTGTCTCTCTGACACAGCAGCTATCATTCCTAATCGTCAGTACAGTAACAATCTTGGCAGTCTGGCATTAACGCCTAACATGTGCACCACCTGTGTATTTTCCTTTTGTTTACTTGATTATTGAACAGGATAGTGACTGACGTTGTGTGTCTCAGTGTCAGTGTGTTCTCTACCCAGCCGTGTTGTTGGCTTCTGGTTTTCTTATCTGAAAATTGTGTGTCAATCGTCTGTGTCGTAGAGGATGCAGTTAGACATCATCCTGACCAGTCTTCAGGACCACACCCACGTGGCCTCCCTCCTGGGTTACAGCTCTCCCGCTGATGGTCCAGATTTACTCTCCTCTGGCCCAGGCTTCACAACTTCTCCAGATCCCACTTACAGCGCCACAGCAGGCCACCCCGACACCCACCTGGCTGAGATCCTTATGAAGACACTGCTCAGGAACCTGGGCTTTTATACCGTACGTTGGTGTGGTTGTTACGGCTCTGTTGGAAAGCATCCAGATTTCTCCTATCCTGTTTTAGTCATTGTCAGACTAGTATTTGTGGCATAAGAACAGACTGACTAAGGAAATCATCATCCACATCAACATAGACCCCCTGTCATCACCCTGTCTGTCTCCTCTCTCAGTGTTCAATGCTTGAGCACATTTTATTCTGTTCTGTATACCTCTTACATCTGGAATATTCGAACCATTTGTGTGTGAATCAGATTTGTGTGTGTGTGTGTGTGTGTGTGTTGAACAGGATCAGGCGTTCGGAGAGTTGGAGAAGAACAGCGATAAGCTGCAGCAGGGCACGTCCTCCTCTGACAGCAGCCAGCCAGCTCACCTTCACCAGCTCCTCTGCTCGCTGCAGAAGCAGCTGTTAGCATACTGTCACATTAACTCTGTCACTGAGGTACAAACACTGATGTGTCAATTAAATGTCATGTGATGTCTATTATTATGTTTTCATTACAGATACAAAACAAAGGATGAAACAAGCTTATATGGTTTTATAAGATGATCATCGAGAGCACAAAACTGTTCACATGCACAAATCCCATTATTTTAGGATGTTCCTCATGTCTGTTACAGAGCTCCAGCAGTGTGGCTTTACTCCACAAGCATCTGCAGCTCCTGCTGCCCCATGCCACTGACATCTACTCTCGTTCAGCCACTTTGATTAAGGAGAGCTCCTGGAATGGAAGCATACGTGAAAAGCTACAGGGTGAAAATGCCTCCTCTCCTCTCATATTCTTGTTCCTCTTGACCTCTGCCTATTCAGTGCTTTTTGTAAAATGCTTTGATTGTTTCTCTGTTTCCTTTCTTCATCTTTCCCATTTTTGCTGGGGTCACCGGCAAAAATGAGAATCTTTGTCACTTACCTTTTTGCCTTGTCTGAACCAAAAACTCACAATTATCTTGAAATTGTTTTGTGATTTCATTGTCTTGTCATTAACACTGGAAACTGTAGATACTTAGTGTTAATCTTGCCTCCATCATGTCCAGATGTGATCTACGTGTCAGCGGCAGGGAGCATGCTGTGCCAGATAATCAACTCTTTGCTGCTGCTGCCGGTGTCAGTGGCGAGGCCTCTGCTGAGCCACCTGCTCGACCTGCTTCCTCCACTCGACTGTCTCAACAGACTGCTGCCTGCTGCGTCCCCTCTGGAGGACCAGGAACTGCAATGGCCTCTTCACGGTCAGCTTCAAACAGCTCCTTTGTAGATATCTACATAATCCGTGGTTGTAGCTCTGTCACTGTCTTACCAAGGCGGTTAAAGGTGTCCACCAGTACACAGTGTGATTCCTGTATTCTTTTTAGATAGGAGAGCAATTTATTCTGTCCCTTTTTTTATTTTCCAGGTACCTCTGACTTTGCTGAACCAGCTTCAGGAATGTCCCTGCCACAGCCGGCGCTGTCCTGGGTTTGGCTCGTGGATTTGGAGAGGACAGTTGCCCTGCTGGTAGGTCGATGTCTGGGCGGGATGCTGCAGGGAGCACCCACCTCTCTGGAGGAACAGGACACTGCCTACTGGCTCAAAACACCACTTTTCAGCAATGGCCTGGAGATGGACATCCCACAGCTCGGTAAAGAGGGGACTGTGTGTAGTCTGTCGAATTTGTGGTGATTTAAATTCCAGCTGGGTATCTTGTTCTCTGTTGTTCTGTTTTTCCATTTGTACATTTTATTCCATCCCTAATTAGTTGTTTCCTTGTTGGAGTTATGAATGTTTTATTCATTTCCTCTGTCAGACACTTCCATCAGCTCCTTGTTAGAGGCAGCCCTGTCTGGAAATGAGGAGCAGAAGTCCTTTGACTGCACACTACGTCCTGACCTGAGCGTCCTGGTGGATTTAGCCCTTGGTTCCTCTAAAGAACCTGCCAACAGCCTCTGGATCAACATGCAGGACTACGCTATCAGCAAAGGTCTGGCACTGGACCAGACATATAATTAAGCCCAGTGTCTTTGTACAGGCGTAATTAGCCTTGGCAGTAAAATGATCATAATGTGTCTTCTGTTACAGACTGGGACAATGCGTCTCTCAGTAATGAGTCTTTGTTAGACACCGTGTCCAGGTTTGTGTTGACAGCCTTACTGAAGCACACAGGGCTGCTGGGCCAAGCCTGTGGAGAGGGCAGGTACTGTATCCTGCCATGATATGTTGGACTAAGTTCCCCACTCTCCTCTAGTCTGAATCAGCCTAAATTAACCATCACAAATCACAAGCATATCTTTATTTTCACATCAGATACCAACCATCTAAGCCCCTCGCCGAGGTTTATCGCAGCGTTTATAAGGTACGAAATCGGCTTCTGGCCTGTAAAAACATGGATTTTATCCAGACCCGCTCATCGTCACGTGAGAGAAGGGTGAGCAAAGAAAAGTTGCACACTCGCACACAAATACATTCAGGTTTTCTATACCGGCTCTGGTAATTCAGTGATTTGAATATGGTCTTATTTTCTTTTGTATGTTTTTTTCCCTTGGTGTTTGCTGCTTTGTTAAAAACAAAATTCTAGTCAATCATAGATTTTTATGTGATCACAGATTTCAGATAATCAGGACTCCCTGGACATGGACCCTCAAGAGCATTCATTCACACGCACCATTGATGAAGAGGCAGAGCTGGAAGAGAGGGCCGACCGCGAGAGAGAAGAGGGCCACCAGGAGCATGAAGATGAAGAGGAGGACAGGGAGCATGAAGTGATGACTGCTGGAAGTACGTACATCTGCGTGTTTTCTGTTTTTATGCTGTCACTGTGTGAATCAGCAGAAACGTTTGGTTCATACAGCGAACCCTCACCTATCGCGGGGGATACGTTCCAGAGACCTCCGTGATCGGTGAAAATCCATGAAATAGCCATGAAATTTATTTTATTATATATGTTTATTTTAAGGCTTTATAAACCCTTCCCACACTCCTATAAACCTTTCCCAGACTCGTATAAACATGTCATATGCAGGAGTGAATTTGTCCTCTGACTTACAGTATTGAGAATCCCACTGCCACATCCAAGCAACATCCACAACGCAAAGCATCCAGACTCTTTCAGTGACTCTTCTTGTTTTAATTTAGAAACATGTGGGCATATTAAAACATGTGAAACATGTGGGCAAACCATATGTAGCTGTGGTGTCTGGGACCCATGCATGACATCTGCTCTGCTACAGTTTTATATTGAGCAGAATGGACACATTATTGATACAAACGCCAGCTCTCATTTGGACGCCGCGTGGCAGGCGTCCAAATATTATTCACAGGCTCATTTGGACATTTTTTTATATTTAAATTAAAATGTGTTGGACTTCAGGCTCAGTTTTAAAATAAGAGATTCATGGTTGCGATTGAATCATCTTCACCTAAAGATGAATGCCACAGTGTCTGTTCTGGTGTGTTGCATTTGCATGAGCTTTGGTTTTAAACTTTGCCCCTTCTGAAACTTGCGAGCATCATTTGGCTGCCGCTTTGTCCTCTAACCAAGCATTTTGTGTGCGTGTGTGTGTGTTTGTGTGCGTCTGTGGATGTCGCACAACACAGAAATATTTCAATGTTTCCTCTCAGCGCGGGAAGTAGCTCGCAGCCGGGACAGAGAGCGGGTCAGCAGCAGCACAGGCCTCGGCTCCAGCTCTGCTTCCCGATGTGGAGGACAAGAGGATGCCATTCTGTCTCAAGAGGGGAGGAGGGGCAGTACGGGTCTCCAAGAGGGCCAGGACCTGTACACAGCAGCATGTAACTCAGTGATTCACCGCTGTGCCCTGCTTTTACTGGGGGTGAGCCCAGTGTTGGCTGAGCTGACCAAACAGAACCAGGAGGAGGGCCAGACCCAGTCAGCTGCAGGAACTCAGGAGTGTCTGAACTTCATGACCAGGTCAGAGCACTGGCCTAGAGACCACGATTAGATCCTCTACTAAAGCAAATCAGCAGCTCCTTGCATATAAATGCCGAGACATCTAAGACTGAATCTGCCAAATGCAACTGCTAGATGGGATGCACTAGTCATAACAGTCCCTTTTCATTGCATCAGATGCATCAGATGCACTAATTACAAGCACTATATTGTACTTCCCAGGGAATATGTAGTGTATTGTGGGTGTTGTGTAGAACATGCGAGGATAGAGTAATTTAAATGTGCTTTATATTGCATTGTCCTGAATGAATTGTGTTTGTGTTTGTGTGTAGGAGTGAGAGTCTGAGTGCAGAGAGCCGCTCGGTGCAGAGCAGCCCGAGTTACAGACTGATTAAGTCCAGGAGTGAGTCTGATCTCTCACAGCCAGAGTCAGATGAAGAGGGTTACACGCTGGTAAAACATAACCTCACATATATACAGTATCTACATTCATATCATTCATGTTTAATGTGTGAATACCAAGTGTTGAGCCTTATGCTTTGGAGTTCCACATCAGTCTCTCTTTTTTTTTCAGAATGGAAGAAGAAACGTTGACATGGACTTGGCGTTCTCTCATAAAAAGAGAGGTAAAGACCATTTGCATGAAATCAGGATAATGTTGAGAGTGTGGATGCTTTGTCTTTGTCATCTTTCATATGTTACTCTCGTCTCTCTGTCTCTTGATTCCGATGTGGATAGTTTATTTGCTTCTTTTGGGGCAGTTGAGCCCAAAACACAAGTGGAGCTCCAAGCAAGTAAACGATGGCATGTTTCTTCCTCTTGTTAGCTCATCTCGCCATGACTGTAATGCCCCTCCCTCATTCATCTCTCATGATCAGGGCTTTATTTTCAGCTTAGACACTTCATGGTCTACTTTTCGTGTATTGAGCTGCAACATAAACAGAGGAAAATACTTGAAGACACAAAGATGTGCCTGTAGTACAAATAACAGCTCATTCTTTTTCCTGGAATGGTTGTTGCGCTGCACCGTGACGTCTCATTCCTTGTGAAAAAATGTGATTCATCATGCTGAGAGTTGCAAATCATCAGAATTGATTCGTTGGCATCAGCGCTTTCAGAGAGGCGAGGCCTGATTATCATTCCACTTCTCTACTGCAGCATTTTTCCTCAGTGGGTATTGAAAGCTCCATATGTCCATTATATATGAACGGCTGATGAAGGCTTGTGCCGGCATGAAGAGTCACTATTTAGCCATTTGATGAACTTTTATAGAGGAATAATGTATTGCACTGCATAGCTCTTAAGTGCTTAAAAGCCCCATGGCCCATCCATCAGAAGAGTTATCCAGTGTGTTTATAGATCTGAAAGGCTCCCTCTCTCTCTCCATCTTCAGGTTTACTTCACAGCTCCCCAGACTCCCTGGCCGAGTCCTGGTTCAGGGCCAAACTCAGCCGCCAGCGGAGCTACAGTTCAGCTCACTCCTATGAAGAGTCGGACCTGGACCTGAGCCGTTCACTGGGCATCCACGCTCTCATTGACAACATGGTCAGCTTTATCAGCGGTGATGTGGGCCTGGCTCCGGCCTTCAAAGAGCCAGAAGAAAGTATGTCCACCAGCCCACAGGCGACTATCCTGGCCATGGAACAGCAGCAGAGCAGAGCAGAGGTGAGAGAACGATCCAGCTGGGTTTTTTCCACCTTGGCACTGTGCTCCCTGAAGTGAAGTCTTTTTTTAATTTGTTGATTCCACCTTAATTCTAAGTGACACCAGAAGATACAGTAATTTTATATATTTTGTTATTTTTTTAACTTGTGATAATGTTCAAAATCAGGTTTATTGGCCAAGTATATGATAGTATATGATACACATAAAAGGCGTCCTCAGTTTTTACATTCCCAAGCACATTCCAAAGTAGAGTATAAAATAAGCAACATAGTAAGGGAAATGAGACAAGTAAAATGAATAAAATAAGATAAAAGGAAAAAAAACTTATAATAATATATAACTTATAATAATAATAATAATATACAAAAAGAATAATATATGATATCATATAATAAAGATATAGAAATAATAGGCTTGTGTGTAGTTTTTTAAAAAGTAATTTAAGTGGACTTGTTGACAATAACAAAAATACAGAATATCACAAGGTGTGTATTGTTGAAACCATGCTCAAGCTACACAAATAGAGCTCGTTTCACTAGTTGATTATTGAGATTGACATCCAAACGTTCAGCACTGTGTCAGCACTTTGCCATGTGGTGTGTTATCTTCAGTTACGGTTGGAGGCACTTCACCAGATTGTGGTGCTGATCTCTGGCATGGAGGAGAAGGGCAGTCAACCCGGGAATGCAGCTCGGCCCAGCGGTGCCTTCCAGTCCTCCTCCCTGCTCACGTCTGTCAGACTGCAGTTCCTGGCTGGTTGTTTTGGACTTGGCACTGTGGGCACCGGAGGACTGAAGAGAGAGAGTGTGCAGCTGCATCACTATCAGGTGCAGTATGAGGCTCTAAATGGGCAGATGCTTTCTCTGGCTTGAGGCCTCTGCTTGATATTGTTATTATTATTACCATCATTATTATTATTAATTTGTTAGATTCAACAGCGACCATGTACACTGTTTGTGCAGGATGGTGTAAAAGCAGCTAAGAGGAGCCTTCAAACTGAAATTCAAACAGCTGTTCATAAGATCTACCAGCAACTGTCAGTCACCCTGGAGAGGGCGCTGCAGGCAAACAAGCACCACATAGGTAAAAAAAACGCAACTACTGCTTTATGTTGACTTGTATTTGGCCATATTATCCATAATGTTACGAAGTTCTTCCACCTCAAAAATGTCCTCTGGCAGCTTTACCTGGAAGTGCATCGTGCGTCTGAGCTGAAACATTATCCACTTTCAAAACTGCTAAAATGAAAACTGAAATCTTATATCTGATTCTGGAGACTCGGTTTTGCCAGGAGCCAACGTGATGCCTTTTCCTCTGTGCCTTTTTCTTTCTCTATTCTAGAAGCACAGCAGCGCCTCCTTCTGGTGACTGTGTTTGCACTGAGTGTTCGGTACCAGCCAGTGGATGTTTCTCTCGCCATTTCTAGTGGGTTGCTCAATGTGCTGTCTCAGCTCTGCGGTACAGAGACCATGCTGGGGCAGCCCCTCCAGTTGCTACAGAAACCTGGGGTGTCTCAGCTCAGTACAGCCCTGAAGGTGGCCTCCACACGCCTGCTACAGATACTGGCCATCAGCACTGGGTAGGATATTTATTGGTACTTAACTGAAGTATTTATTCGTACTGAAATGACTCAAAGCAAAGATAACATTAACACCTGTGTCTTTCCTTTGGATTTACAGCACATATGCAGACAAGTTGAGTCCCAAGGTGGTCCAATCGCTGCTGGACTTACTCTGCAGTCAGCTGAAGAACCTGTTGTCTCAGGCAGGGGTTAGTCTCCTTTCACCTGGAAAAGACAAAGAAGACAATAAACACGAGGACAGTGCAGATTCTGAGAAGAAAGACTTGAGGGGTATATAAAAAATTGCTGTCATTACCCTTTAATGGAGATAATGCGTGTATTATTAATCTAATGAGGAAGCCATTATCTAGATTTGGATTGTTGTTGTTGTTTTTTTTTTAGCTATGATTCGTAAGCAGCACACTGCAGAGCTCCACCTGGGAGACTTCCTGGTCTTCCTCAGGAGAGTGGTGTCCTCCAAGGCCATCCAGTCCAAGATGGCTTCGCCCAAATGGACCGAAGTGCTGCTGAACATTGCTGCACAGAAATGCTGCTCAGGTACAACGAGCTGATGTGACAAACTACAGAGGAATGAGTGATCGTACTAATAATGAAACATATCTAAGATGCTATCTCGCCTTTACTCCAGGGGTCCCTCTGGTGGGAAACCTGAGAACTCGACTTCTCGCTCTTCATGTCCTGGAGGCTGTCCTGCCTGCCTGTGAGACCAATATGGAGGATGACCAGATGACACAGGTATGCCACTTATGGTCCTCTGTCTGCGCCTGCTGAGGATATGATAATGTTAATGTGCATTTATGCAACTAATCCAGTTTTTTCTTGTTTTTGGTGGTTTTAGGAACCTTTATCTAAATGAAACTGTACATCTGTGAGCTTTGTTAGAAAGTATTTTGCTCTGGGCTGTGGTGTAGGGGAGTTGAAAGATGAAAGTGTTGAGTGGCAGATTAAGACTCTGTACTTCACAGAATTTGTGAGATACAACAGATAGAAAACATACTGATCAAAACTATTTTCCTCTTGAAGGTTGTGGAGCGGCTTTTCACCCTGCTGTCTGACTGCATGTGGGAAGCTCCCATTGCTCAAGCAAAGCACTCAATCCACATTAAAGAAAAAGTCCAAGAACTCAAACTGCAGGTGTGTATCCAACAGGTCCCCTGAACCAGGATATCACCCTCTGAGGGGCTGACTGACGTGTTCTGTAATCCACAGGGAGAAGCAGAAGAGGAGGATGAGAACCTTCCCATTCAGGAGGTGTCCTTTGACCCGGAGAAAGCTCAGTGTTGTGTAGTGGAGAATGGTCAGGGTCTGACACATGGCAGTGGGGGAAAAGGCTACGGCCTAGCCTCTACTGGCATCTCCTCTGGATGTTACCAGTGGAAGGTACTTGATTGTAATGATAGATCTGTAGAAGTGGAACACAAACTCTAGGGTAGTCCATTTAGTGGCTGTATGTTATCGCCATTGTAATGTATTGCAATTGCCAAGTTTTGCTTTTCTTGCAGTTTTACATCGTGAAGGAGAATCGAGGCAATGAGGGAACATGTGTGGGTGTGTCGCGATGGCCCGTGCATGACTTCAACCACCGCACCACATCGGATATGTGGCTTTATCGGGCGTACAGCGGAAACCTCTATCACAATGGCGAACAAACACTGACACTGAACAGCTTCACTCAGGGCGACTTCATTACCTGTGTCCTAGACATGGAAGCAAGAACCATCTCCTTTGGCAAGAACGGAGAGGTGAGAGACAGAGAAGGAGAAACCTCAACATCAGACACTGAGGGAAATTGAGACCGAGTGATATTCATGTGTCATTCGCCTCTTTATCACACTTGTGTATCAATAAAATATGTTCACTTTAAATTTACTTTTAAAATAACATATTGTGGATAAGGCATACAATCATTTGTTCATGCAGAATACACACATTTAAGCAGCAAAGGGGAATATACACAGTATTAACTGCACAGAAAAATCGAACGCCATCACCGAAGGCTCTCATATCCATCTCTCACTACTGACATCTGGTTCCACAGGAGCCAAAACTGGCCTTTGAGGATGTAGACGCCACAGAGCTTTACCCCTGTGTGATGTTCTACAGCAGTAACCCAGGAGAGAAGGTAACAGAATCTACATGTGCAGCAACTTCTGTCTCTCTTCTTCTTTTAAATAGAGCTGCAAGAATTGCAACCAGTTGTATTCGTAATTCAAAAAAAGACAGACTAGCAAGAGTTTAGGTATGTTTTCGGGATATTTGTCTAAACACATTTGTGTTTTGCTACTTTTTCGATGGCTCTAGGTTAAGATCTGTGACATGCAGATGAGGGGAACACCGAGAGACCTCTTACCCGGCGACCCAGTCTGCAGCCCCATGGCAACTGTTCTGGCTGAGGCCACCACACAGCTGATCCGCATTTTACATCGCACCGATCACTGGACTCATCGTATCAACAAAACAATGATTGAACGTCTCCACAAGATCAAACATTGCTTCAGAGAGTCAACCAGTGCATCTGGCGGCGGTGGGGGTCAAAGGCTGAAAAAGAGTCGCTCAGTACAGAGCCGCGAGGAGCACGATGCCCAGAAAGAGAGCCCAGAAACTCCCTTGAGGGCGGAGGAGGACAGGGGACGCCATGGGCGGCAGCACGGCCTTGGGGAGCTGTCAGAGCACCACCTGAGAACACTCTGCACAGAGGTATGGCCAGTGCTGGCGGTGATCGGGGGTGCAGACGCAGGCCTCCGTGTTGGTGGCCGATGTGTGCACAAGCAGACCGGGCGTCACGCCACTCTTCTGGGCGTGGTGAAAGAAGGCAGCACCTCAGCTAAAGTACAGTGGGATGAAGCTGAGATCACCATCAGGTACTGAATTTAAAAAAAAGTTTGGCTGCTATACTTTTATTTTGTCATCTTTCTTTCTGTTGCTATATGTTCTTATCTGATCTGTTTTACCAAATACCTTTTCTGTTCTTCACCGTAACAGCCTTGTAAATATTTTTGGCTCACATGCTGAGTGATGTTAAGTTTCCTCAAACATGACTCTGCTAATAATTGAACACTGACACTGTTTTTACATGTTATTTTTAACTACATTTTAAAAATCTGTTGTAACAGTAATGGATAAAATATGCCATTGCTCATTGTTTTTAAATTTGATATGATTATTGAAAATCATCTCACACTACTGGGTCCACTGGTCTCAGCCCACATCATCAGTTGAACGTGATGTGTTTCTGCACTGCCTGTATTCATACTCTTGGCCTTTGCATTAGCCTCTTGCTTTTGGATTCACTTTTTGCCCTCCATTCTCCCTTGCTGTGTGTTTTTGTTTGTTTCTGTTACTGACTCACAGTTCTACGTCTACTCATTTAATGGCCTCTAATATCATGCAGCAGCATGGTTTTGTTTCTCAGCCAAACATCTTTTTGTTTGTCTTGCATGCTGTGCTCTTTCTCTCCTGCCCTTTCCCTCACTTTGTGTTTCCTTCCCTTGTCTTTTTTCACTCTTCACTCCCTCCTATTAAAGCTTCCCAACTTTTTGGTCGCCTAGTGACACTCCACTGTACAACCTGGAGCCCTGCGAGCCACTGCCCTTTGACGTTGCGCGTTTCCGTGGCCTCACCGCGTCGCTTCTGTTGGACCTCACCTTCCTTACCAGCATCCACGAGGAAACAGCTGCGAAGCTTGGTGCTCGACGCCACGACAAGAAGCATCGCAATGCAGCATCAACTGGACATGAGCTGAGTGCTAATGAAGACAAAGCAGACAGTGAGGGACACAATCGTACTGAACAAAGAGATGTTGTCGGAGCCTCATCTGGAACAGCTCCAAACACCACGACCTCTGACCTACGTGTGTCCCACAGCCTGGATGAGGTGAAGGCCCATGTGGCACCCAACTCAAAGTCAGAGAGTGAGATCTCCTCTGTGGCCGGTGGTGTGGTGGGTGGAAATGAGACCATTTTCGCGGCTGCTTCTCCGGCTCCCGGCGAGGGGAACAAGAGGAAAGGCCATGAACATGGCTCCCGCAGTCATGAACCCTCTCTTCCTACTGTTTCCACCCAGTCAGAGATTCATGCCATTCAGCTGTCCTACCTCTACCTCGGAGCCATGAAGACCCTCAGCGCCCTGCTGAGCTGCAGCAAATATGCTGAGCTGCTGCTCATTCCAAAGGTAGAGCTGCTTGGTACATGAACGTATTCTGTACATATTCAGTTTTATTATGGCAAGGAGGTAAGGAAATAGTTTGTTAAGGTAGTTTGCTTTATTTTTGACACCACTGTAACATCTGGAAGCAACCAGCATGTCACAGGATACCAACAGATCTGTAGGTCAAATGCTAAAATGTGATACTCTCATTGTTCTAGATGCACAGTAACATAAGTGGGTTTGTGAGCTTTAGACAGAGCTGGAGTAACAGGCCTCAGGCTCTGACTCTAACCTCACTTTAATGAGCAGACAACTAAGTTGGTTTAGAAACACTCATCCAAGGTAGAAGAGGAGAGAAACATGTAACATGTGAATTATTCCTTCTCGAAACAGGCTTAACTTTTATATTTCATTTATACTTGGAATAATTCGACAATGATTTAATTTGAATATCTGTCCCCTGACAACAAGGTGTTACCAGAAACAGCTCCCAGTGGGCACAATGCTGATCTGAATGCCGGCACCAGCGGGAGCACAGCTGCCACCTCACCAGTATGTCAGGAGGAGGTGGAGATGAGGGCGGCTCTGCAGTTTCTCATGCGCCACATGGTAAAGCGCGCAGTGATGCGCTCGCCCATCAAGCGAGCCTTGGGCCTGGCAGACCTGGAGCGGGCACAGGCCATGATCTACAAGTTGGTTGTGAATGGACTGTTGGAGGAGCCCACTGTGGTGAAGGTCAAACCTGGTGAGACTACATCCAGATGTTTGTGCTTGCAATGATTATTTTTAAAATATCATCTATCATGTCATGTGAATATCAAAATTCCTCATATAATTCTCCCATTAAATAAACAGTTGAGAGAGAGAAAGAGACAGACACACACACACACACACACACAGGCACGTTGTCAGCTGTCTGTATGTCCCTCAGGAGTGAGGAGTGAACCGGAGGGAGAGGGGGAAAGTACAGAAAGTGAGCAGCTAGCACAAACTCCGGTCACCACCAGCCCCTCTGCCTCCAGCACCACCTCCTTCATGAGCTCCTCGCTGGAGGACACCACCACAGCCACCACACCTGTCACAGACACAGAGACCGTCCCCGCTTCAGAGTCTCCGGGGGTCATGCCGCTCAGCCTCCTCAGGTCAGAGCAGAAGGCTGCACATTTTGTCTGTCAGCTGGTGTTAATGAGTCAGCTTGTTTTCCATGAGCGATTAAACAGAGATCATCCTCTGTGTCATTTCAGGCAAATGTTCTCCAGCTACCCAACCACCACCCTGGGTCCAACTCGTCGAGCCCAGACTCCTCCGGTGTCGTCTCTGCCAACCTCTCCCTCTGATGAAGTTGGCCGCAGACAGAGTCTCACCTCGCCTGACTCCCAACCTACCAGACCACAAAATAGAACAGGTACCTGTAAGTATTTCAGATTACATGTTCATATTACTGTTGTGCTGTTGAAAAGTAGCCGATATTCAAAATGAAAAGGGAAGCTGTCTGTTTTGAAAACAGAAGACTGTTCTGTGTAGGAAAGCTTCAGTGCACAATCCAAATCAAACTATACAAATTGACAGAAAACACTCATTGTGTTATAGTATTGCAGTTTTTCTGGAACAACACCAAGTGCTACATTCAACACTACATCTCAAATTTATTGATGATGATTTCACTAAAAATGGCTGATGTTTGCTGCAGCTCTGTCAGACCCCAGTAGCCGGCTGTCGACTTCTCCCCCTCCTCCCGCCATTGCTGTTCCCCTGCTGGAGATGGGCTTCTCCCTGCGCCAGATCACCAAAGCCCTGGAGGCTACAGGTGTGTTTACCTCAACTCTCCTGCATAGGTGGCTGCAGTATTTTAAATCAGTGATTTGAGATCAGTGCTTCCTTACACCAACACAAGTTGGATAGACAGCTCAGGAGTAAAACAAATGTTAGAGAAGAGCAGAACAAGCAGTAAGTGGAGCAATATAATGTGTAATTTGCTGTGTTAATCCTATTCAGTGCAAATACATACACTTGTTGTTTGGGCCTAGTATGTATTTCTGGTGTCCACAGGTGCACGAGGAGAAGCAGACGCTCAGAACCTCACAGTATTGGCCATGTGGATGATAGAACATCCCGGTACAGAGGACGAGCATGAGGAGCATCACACCAGAGGCAGTGGTGTCAGCGGTGATGGGTCGGACTCCTGTCCGGGCGCCTCAGCCTCCGCTGGCGGTAAATCTCTGGACAGGAGCTCGTATCTCTGCTCTCCTGGAGACATAGCCAGTGCAGATGCTTCAGAGATGGAGGAGGGCTTCAGTGAGAGGTTGGACGTCTCTCACATACTTCACTAATAACTTAATGTAGAAACCAATTTATTCAATTTTATAGAAATTAAAAAGAAAAATATTGTTTCATAACATCATCCTATACCAGTTGTTAATCAGTAAAATTCTCATATTAAAAAAATATTACTATTATAATACTGTGTAGTCCTGAGGGTCTGGAGCAGGACAACGCGTCGGCCTCCAGCGGCGCTGCTCTCAGAGGACGCTCTGCTGTCGGCAGGAAACATCGCTTTGACCTGGCTGCACGAACCCTGTTAGCTCGGGCTGGTGAGAATTTTATCTCTCTCTCTCTCTCTCTCTGTCTCTCTCTCTCTGTCTCTCTCTCTCTGTCTCTCTCTCTCTCTCAACACCTCATGTTAAACTTTCCTTCTCTTCACAGCCGGTCTGTACCGCTCAGTACAGGCGCACCACAGTCAGTCACGGCGGGATGTCCCATCCCTGCAGCAGCAACAGGACCCAGCTACACTTTACGACTTCAACCTGGACGAAGATCTGGAGATGGACCTGGATGAGGAGACCATGGAGGCCATGTTCGGCCAGGATCTTGCCAGTGACACCGACATTCTGGGAATGTGGATCCCGGAGGTACTGGACTGGCCAACATGGGTGTGTGTGACTTTATGCTACAATCAGGGGGCTGCCATCACCTTTCCGCTCTCTCTGCCCTGCATTACATCTCCATCTCCACAGTCATGTGCAAGCTGTAATGCCAGCTGATTGTTCATGTTGATCCACAGCTCACTCGGTGTTCTAACCGGCATGAAAGACAAAGCCCTGCTTGATTAACAGGATAATTAGTGGAATGCTGACAATTGGCTATTGCTTCATTAACACAAAGTGTGTCTGATTCATATTTCTACCACGGTCCATTGCATGAACGCCTCACAGCTGTTCTGAGATCTAACAACTTTGTCTTTGTGTGTGTTGTACGTTTTTCATTTTCACGAATGTGTGTGTGTCTGACTCTCTGTGATCACCCCGCTTCTCGCAGCACGTCTGCGAAACAGACGATCGAGACGAAGTGGTGGTGTGCGAGTTGTGCGAGGCCAACGTGGCCAACTTCAACCAACACATGAAGAAGAGCCATCCGGGCTGCGGCCGCAGCGCCAACAGACAAGGCTACCGCAGCAATGGCTCCTACGTAGATGGCTGGTTTGGGGGAGAATGCGGCAGTGGAAATCCATATTATCTGCTGTGTGGAGCCTGCAGGGAGAAATACTTGGCCATAAAAAGCAAGGCCAAAGTTCCTATTGTGGAGAGGTGTGTATGAGAAAGACAGAACAATCAAGGACCTCGTTCTTGTTTGTTGTCATTATTTATTTGTTCCGTTTGGTGGAAATCTGTATTTTCTGCAGGATTTGCAGATTCCTGCTAGTGAATACACTAATACACTGTGTGTGATGATGACTTAATTACTAACAATTAAGTATTAGTTTCATTTTTGTGCCTTTTTATGACCTTATTATGTCAAGGAAGTAAACCTGACACATTCTCATGTTATTTCATTCAGATATAAAGGGCAGGCTCCAGACCTCCTGGGGAAGCAGGACAGTGTCTATGAAGGTAACACCTGATCACAGTTAGATATGGCAGTGACACAACTCTATAATAACAATGAAGTACTGATGTCAACGCGCGTGTGTCTTTGTGTCGCAGAGGACTGGGACATGCTGGATGTCGATGAAGATGACAAGCTGACGGGTGAGGAAGAGTTTGAGCTTTTGGCTGGCCCATTGGGTCTGACTGATCGCAGGATCGTCCCTGAGGCTGTCCAGTTCCCTGACAGCGACCCGCTTGGAGCCTCTGTTGCAATGGTGACGGCCACCAACAGTATGGAGGAGACCCTGCTGCAGATAGGTGAGGAGGAGGTTCAAAACCTCTCTGCTCTGCTTCTGTGAGACAGGAACATAGCTTTTTATGCTGCTGCACATTGGAGATAATCAGCCTCTGTTTTGCCCTTTGACTGTGTGTTTGCATTTAGGCTGTCAGACCTCAGTGGATAAGAGCTCGTCAGGCAGGGTGACCCTCGGCGAGCAGGCAGCGGCCCTGCAGAACCCACATGACAGAGTGATGGCGCTAAGGAGGGTGACGGCTGCAGCCCAGGTGCTACTGGCTAGGACCATGGTGATGAGAGCCCTGTCCCTGCTGTCTGTCAGGTAGTCTTCGCAAGGACTCTTGATTTAGAGAATACATAAGGTGGAAACAGTGTAATGTAAAGCCACTGTTTGTGGAATATGAATAGGAGGCAGCCTGACCACATTGACACAATTTCCTTTTTTTTTTAAAGGTACAGTACATTAATAAAGACTTTACACACAGTCACTTTAATTCTAATGACACGATGGTTCAAAAATACTGTTGATTCATATTCAATCATATTGTTTGTATTTAAAACGAAACCCTCATTCGTTTCAACCACACAGCGGCTCGAGCTGCAGCCTTGCAGCTGGTCTGGAGTCTCTTGGTTTGACTGACATCAGGACTCTGGTGAGACTCATGTGCCTGGCGGCAGCAGGCCGAGCCGGTCTTTCCACCAGTCCTGCAGCGAGCTCTGGCCACGTGGAAAGGCCTCGTGGAGCCGCTAAAGCGAGCAAGCCCATCTCCTGTCTGGCTTACCTCAGCACTGCAGTGGGCTGCCTGGCCTCCAACAGTCCCAGTGCTGCCAAGCTGCTGGTGCAGCTTTGCACTCAGGTACACAAACACTGATCAGCCCGGTACCCGCTTCTGGATTATTACATATCATAGTTTTATTAAGCTTAAATGACAGGTCAGTAAAACGACATGTCTGTAACAAAGAACTGTAATTCCAGTTTGTCCTTTTATAACAGTGTCTCAGTCACAAGCATGTTTGTCCCTTTTCCAGAACCTGATCTCTGCAGCTACAGGCATGAACTTGACAACAGTGGACGACCCAATCCAGAGGAAATTCCTGCCCAGCTTTCTGCGTGGTGTAGCTGAGGAGAACAAGCTCATCACCTCCCCGAACTTCGTGGTCACCCAGGCTCTGGTGGCCCTGCTGGCAGATAAAGGGGCCAGACTCAGACCTGTTTATGACAAGGCCGATGTGGAGAAAAGAGGTTTGTAGATAGAGAAGAGCAGGATACAAAGCTGGTGTCCATCCAGTATGTTTTGTGTTTATTTCTTTATCTCATTGATTTGATGTTATTTTTCCTATCCAAAATACCTGTCTCAAGTAAGTAGTAGAAAAACCTTAACCTTAGATTTATCTTTAAAATGGGTGAGAATCTTTTTTTTTTTTTAAATAAACTCCATGCAAAATGATCCCACAATTTTACAGCTCATGCTGTGTTGTCTAGAGTAAAGTTTTGGTAGCCCAGATTTAAATCATTTCATCATAATTAGCATGTATCTGTCTAATTCCTGATGGTAATGTAAACTCAGTGTCATTGGCTGTTTCCATGCACACATGGCTCCCGCTTGTGTAAGATCTGCATGCTGTCACTCTGTTCACTTGGGTCACATTTTTGTTCCTCAGTTCATTTTGTGTTTTCACATTTGTCTTTTTATTTGTCTTCCTTCTCTCACTCACTGGCCAACTTTGTCACCTTGTTTCCGTGTTGAGCAGGTTTAATTGCGCATTTGTATGCCCATCCTTCCCATAATCCCTCCGCTGTAGGCCCTCTGGAGTTGGCCAATGCCTTGGCAGCCTGTTGCCTGTCTTCAAGGCTTTCCTCGCAGCACCGCCAATGGGCGGCCCAGCAGCTGGTTCGCACACTGGCCGCCCACGATCGGGACAACAACCAGAGCCGACCACAGACCTATGCCGACATGGCAGGTGACCTGCGAAAGTGCTCCTTCATCAAGCTGGAGGCTCACCAGAGCAGGGTGAGCAGGTTTCTTTCTTCTGTTTAGAGCCCGACATTATTTTATAACTAGACCTGCCCTCTTATTTGAAACCCAAACGTTTTGTGTAACTGTGACAGTTTGTATAGTCTCTGGCCTTTTATTACATGTGCAACATGGTCGATCTCTTTTTGACTCAGGTCATTACGTGTGGTTGGTGCTATAAGAAAGGCCTGTTGGCCACCAGTGGCAACGACGGGACGGTCAGGGTGTGGAATGTCACCAAGAGCCAGTACACACTCCAGCAGACGTGCATCTTCAATAAAGAGTAAGTAACAAAAGTTGCAGTTGAGGTTGTGTAGCTGTCAGTTTGATGTTATTAAACATTGTGTGATAGTGAGTCTGACTCAAGAATTATGACTTTAAAGCTGCACTAATAATGATATTTTTGATCATATGGTAAATGGTTAGTGGACCCACAACTAATAATAACTTCATTAGTTGATACTATTTCATAATTTGTGTTAACAGCTTGATCCACTGCCTACAATCAATAAATCAGCTTTAAATTGATCTCATTTGTGATTGTTGTTCTTTTCCTTTCCTCAGTGATGGTTCATTGGAGGAGGGCATTTCAGGCTTAGGTTCTCCCAGTGATCTTTGCTTGTCTCCTTTGGCCTGGAGCGTCACTGGAAAATATCTGGCCTCCGCCATCGAGAAAATGGTCAACATCTGGCAAGTGAATGGTAATTACTGTTCAGGGTCCTTTGTCTGTGTTCTGTCCTGTTCTGTGTTAACACAGTGTGTAAATGATGAGCTCCATTACTGTTGTACTAAAAAACAGTTTGAGTATAAAATGTGTTATGTGGCTCAGCTTGTGTTGAGGTCCACAGAATATGAATGAGAGTGGATTAAGATTTCATAGCTCCCATTAAAAATGAATGTGCCAGGGGAGTGGATGTGGTCCATTTATAATTTCCTGCTTCCCACCACACACCCTGCAGCATGTGCCATCTGTACTTGGCTGTTTTCAATGGCCTTAAGGACAAAAGACCACATTCACACTCTTATTAGCTTTCACAAACACATGTTCGTTTGTGCCATTTAACTGTGTCGTGTACGTCTTATTGCACAAGCAAATAAAACCCACCACACACACACCAGCATTTTTCTCTGGGCATTGTTTTTCAATTACTTTTAAGACACAGTGCGAGATGTTGCCCTTCAGGAAGTTGTAACTTCCCGAACTTATTACTTATAACAGTAATTGTTTAAACATATACTCTCAGTCTAACGAAATAACCAAGGTAACAATGGTCTCTGTTGTCCCATCAGGTGGAAAGGGCCTTTTGGACGTGCAGCCTCACTGGGTGTCGGCTCTGGCTTGGCCTCAAGAGGAAGCAGAGTCCTTGTGGTGCGGGGAACCCAAGGACATGCTGCTGGTTGGACGGATGGACGGATCCCTGGGTCTCCTTGAGGTGCTGGATACAGCCACTATGCACCGAACTGAGCTGGAGCACTGCTACAGAAAAGATGGTATGAAGACCAGTGTTTTCTGTTTGTACTTTGTCAATGACAGAACTCCTGATCTTTTATAACTACACACATGCTTCCTCTCTCAGTGGCAGTGATGCACATTGCCTGGTACAGTGAAGACAAGCCTTTCGCCGTGGGCTATGCAGATGGCAAACTGCTGATCGGATCCAAAGAGCCCTTAGAAAAAGGAGCCATCGTGGTCATTGATGCACACAAGGTAATCCCCCCCTGAATAAAGCCTAGCATAAATGTCACTGACAAACAAGAAAGACTATATGAAGACACACAGACCGAATGTCCTTCATGGCAACATCTCATCCTTGTTTCCCCAGGAGTCAATCACCAGCATGAAGTGGAGTCCGACAGGTCAGATCCTGCTCACCTGTGCCAAAGAGGAGACAGTGAAGCTGTGGTCCTGCCACGACTCTCACTCAGACTCTGGCTCTGGCTCCGGCTGGCGGTGCCTGCAGAGTCTGCGACACCCATCCATGGTTAATGGTGTGGCCTGGTGCAGCTTGCCAGGACGTGGGCCTAAGCCCCTCAGCATGATTGCCATGTAGGTTGTTCTGTAATAGCAGGTCAGACTATGTCCAATCATGGCTTCACATCTTATCGTGCACAGCTTCTTCCTCTGTTGTTTAATTACCTCCAGGAGTGAAGTGACTGTTGATTGAAATTCTTCATAGTAAAAGAAACTTTCATGTGTTGCCGTTTTTTCAGATGCTGTCAGAACGGACTGGTGTCAGTCTGGACTGTTCCTCAGGATGTCTCCAGCTTCCCAGAATCCTGTTCTTCCGAGTCAGAGGGATTTTGGGAGAACGAAGCAAAACCTAAATTTATGGTACTTTTAATTAATTTTGTAAATAATAATACAATTTTGTTTTTGCTGGTGTTGTCATGAATTGAAACTGACTTTCAAACTTTCTGCTCTTATTTTTAAGTACCTGTACATTTGGTAAACGTAAAAGGGAATTATACCAAAAACGGTTTTTGTGCCTTGGTGATGCAACAAGGAAATGTTACTTTGTTCCTCTGAGAAGATGTCACTGTGTTTGTGTTGCAGTCTTCCCTGTGGTCAGAAGATGGAGCAGTATGTGTTTATCAGCTGAAGGGTCATATCACTCCTGTCAGAACACTCGCCTTCAGCCCTGATGGTCTGGCCCTGGCATCTGGAGGAGTAGGAGGCCTCATGAACATCTGGTCACTGCGGGTAAGAAGGAGATACACTGTATGTAAATGCTGCAGGTTCCAGTCACATAGATACACAGATAGAACAGAGAATAAGTGACTCATCACATCACATGCAGTTACAGGTCAAACTACTGTTTACAGTGACGCTAAATACCTGGAGTCACACGTGTGTGTGTGTGTGTGTGTGTGTGTGTGTGTGTGTCCATGTGTCCACATTCAACAGGATGGGTCAGTGATCCAGACAGTCGTAGCTGGTTCAGGGGCGATCCAGAACATTGTCTGGATTCCAGATGTGGGCGTAGCTGTCTGCTCCAATAGGTCCAAGGTAAGACCCATCATCTTTCCATGATTCTGTAAAAAGCTTATTTATTCTCTGGTCTGCTTCATCTCTGTGTGCTTTCCTGTGGCTTCACTTCCAGGATGTTCTTGTTGTGAACTGCTTCAAAGACTTTGTGGCATCCAACCATGTGTTGGCCACTTGCCGCACGGCTCTGAAGAAGCAGGGTGTGATCGGCCTGAACATGGCGCCCTGCATGAGGGCGTTCCTAGAGAGACTGCCCGTCATGCTGCAGGAGCAGTATGCCTATGAGAAGGTACATGGATATTCAATATGGCATCATATGATATGATATCTTATATGTATCAATTAAATTAGCAGTTTCTTCAATACTAGGCTATTATCTTTTTGGTTTGTCTGGCGTTTATTCATACTGTTCTTCTGAGCAGTCAAAGATTAACACTGGTCAAAGCCTTATCTGGCTTCTTGAAAGTGATGATTCAAGAGTTGCTTTTAGGCAATGTCTTGAACTTTGGAACAAACATTTACTTAGGATAAAGTTCATTATGACTTAACAGCACATTTTCTCCAAAACCCTCATATGACTAATATGACAAAATACGTTTACATTCGTTTCACGTGTCAGGACAGAACTGAATGTAAACTTCAACTTGCTGATCCTCCATCAGTTCCAGTCATTGCTGATGTTGCTTTGTCTGCTCATCTGTTAGCCCCATGTCGTCTGTGGGGAGCAGCTCGTCCATAGCCCCTACATGCAGTGCCTTGCCTCTCTGGCTGTGGGCCTCCACCTGGACCACCTCCTGTGTCGTCCCCCTGTACCACCTCACCTCAGACAGTGTCCACCAGAGTCTGGCACTGCCATCTGGAGCGCCAGCGAGTGGGCCTGGTTGGACTGCTTCTCTACAACCGTAAAGGCAGCAGAGGCCCTCGCTCGAGGTGCTACTTTCCCCGAGTCCTTCTCTGTCCCTGATCTGGAGCCGGTGCCCAAAGATGAAATGTCTTTGCTCATGGTGAGGGCGGCTGCTGGTGTTCGTGCAGCTACAGCATCTATTCACATGTACTTTATGAAGTAATGAGCAGTTGTGCAGGATGAAATAACTCGCCACTCCCTGTTTTTGTAGGACAACAGTAAATGGGCAGCTGGTATGGATGAGCAGATCATGTCCTGGGCCACCTCCAGACCGGAGGTAGTTTAGATTGATCCATGGATTTATTCTAAAGAGATATTTATCTGTGGAGGTGCAAGCTGCTTTATCTTCTGTGTGTGTGTGTGTGTGTGTTTGCAGGACTGGCACCTTGGAGGGAAGTGTGATGTGTATCTGTGGGGTGCAGGGCGACATGGCCAGTTAGCAGAGGCTGGCAGGAACATCCTGGTGCCAACTGTAGCTCCATCTTTCTCTCAGGCACAACAGGTAAACAGACACGTCACACACTAGCCCAGGGGTGGGCAATTAATTTTTACAAGGGGCCACATGAGAAACATGAATTGTGTCAGAGGGCCACACCAAGTAGCTGGGTGGTGTCACGTACATCGCAGCTCTCATCCAAAGCCAGACAAAAACAGTCAAAGTCGGACAGGACAGGTTAAAAAAAAAAAAAAAAATTTCAGATTTCAAAATAAAAGCAGCACAGTTGTATTGTAAGCACGACACAGATATTTGTTTAATTTATGTTGTAATTTATGATTGGCCTCACGCGGGCCAGACAGAGACGTAGAAAGGGCCGGATGTGGCCCGCGGGCCGTAATTTGCCCAGGTCTGCACTAGCCTGTACCACGTATTTACATCATGTGAGTGCTCAGGACACATGTAGTTATCTGTGTTGCTCCTCAACTCCTCACAGCCACATCGCCACAGTTCTTTTTTAGGTTAATATATTTTGGCTATTTAGATTATTCACCGACACTGTGGCTATAATCCAATTCATGTTGTGTTTGTGTTGGATTGCTTTTTCCTGCTACAGGTGGTTTGTGGTCAGAACTGCACCTTTGTGATTCAGCCCAATGGGACGGTGTTGGCCTGTGGAGAGGGCAGCTACGGCCGACTGGGACAAGGCAACTCTGATGACCTGCATGTGCTCACTGTCATTTCAGCTCTGCAAGGTGACACGTTTGTTGTTTTTGATGATGCACAGTGTTCCATCATGTAACGGCTGACCCACTGTTTGTCTGTCTGAAAGGAAGGCGAGCTTTACATGTGCGTGCTTGTCAGTGATTGTAGGATCTGTTTGGACGCATTTGATCAAAAACAAAGACCAAAATGTATTTATTTTTCCAGGAACTGCTGTATCTGCTGCTATCTGGCATCATTTACAGATGATATTTGTCTGACTAAATTAAGCACCGTGAACTCGGCAGTAATGTGTCTCCTCCCTGACTGTACACTGCTGTTGTCCCTCTTTACCACAGGTTTTGTTGTGACGCAGCTGGTGACATCATGTGGCAGTGACGGTCACTCCATGGCCTTGACAGAGAGCGGCGAGGTGTTCAGCTGGGGCGACGGGGACTATGGTAAACTGGGCCACGGAAACAGTGACCGCCAGCGGCGACCCAGACAGATTGAAGCTCTGCAAGGAGAGGAGGTGGTGCAGGTCAGTCTGTCTCTGCTCAGTGAGGGATTGTGTTCAGTGATTTTTTTGTATGTTTTAATTAGCCATGCATAGATTTATTTATGTTGTTTATTTTCTTTCCCCACCAGATGTCCTGTGGGTTCAAACACTCAGCAGTAGTGACAGCTGACGGGAAGCTTTTCACGTTTGGTAACGGTGATTATGGCCGACTGGGGCTGGGAAACACCTCGAACAAGAAGCTGCCAGAGAAGGTCACGGCCCTGGAAGGCTACCAAGTCGGACAGGTAGGCCAGAAAAATACTATCATTCACCGGACCGTGAGAAGTTATCTCCTTTCATATCCTTTCATACAGCGTATGGAGGCTCTTTTAAGTCAGAGCTTATGTTAACATGTGCTTCCTCATCAGGTGGCCTGTGGTTTAAACCACACTTTGGTTATCTCTGCTGATGGGATGATGGTTTGGGCTTTTGGTGATGGAGACTATGGAAAACTGGGACTTGGCAACTCCACAGCTAAGTCCTCGCCGCAGGTAAAAAACAAAACTTTGAAACCTGAAGATGCAGTTTTTATATTTGACTCTAACTGTACTGAATCGGGTTCATGTTGAATTTCTCAATTCCTCAGAAAGTGGATGTGCTGTGTGGGATCAACATTAAAAAAGTGGCTTGTGGAACTCAGTTTTCTGTGGCTCTAACCAAAGATGGCAAAGTTTTCACGTTTGGCCAAGGTAGGCTTCGTGATCGCAGCTCCTGACTGATTCATTTATTGTTCAACTGAAAAGTAATCAATCAATCAATGAAGTAATCATTCTGGAATTCAAATAGTAACCACTTGATCATCTTAACATGTGCAAGGTGTTGGGTAATTTCACAAAACAAATCATGTTACATTGTTACACCGACATAAACACATATTACGATCATGTCAAGTTTTTGTTGTCATCATTAAAATCGTTTATTTCCCCTGTCTGTTGCAGATCGTCTAATTGGTTTACCCGAGGGTCGAGCCAGGAACCACAACCGGCCCCAGCAGGTCCCGGCTCTGTCAGGGATCCACATCCAGGATATTGCTGTCGGAGCTGAGCACACTCTGGTGCTCTCCTCCACGGGAGACGTTTACACCTGGGGCAGCAACTCAGAGGGACAGGTAACCTGCTGACTCGCAGCCTGTGCCCCCGCGCTCTGCTAACCAGGGGGCAGCACAAGCAAAGTGCCAATAATAATGACGTCAGAATGAGGAAGCATGTTTGTAACTATCCTCTGGTAGTGAAAAGTGAAGATGTTAATAGCATGCACAGTATTTGATGACTTCATTAAAATTAAAATTGCAGTTTTTAATGTATTCTTCTGATCTACCTTTACTCGAGTCTTGTTTTTTTTTAAATACACATTTAATGAATGTTGCATTTTAATTCATCCATTGTCATTTTGTGTGGACTTTAATTTTACTGTCCAGCTGGCTCTGGGTCACACCAACCACGTTCGAGAGCCAACACTAGTGACGGCGCTGCAGGGCAAGAACATCCACCAGATCTCTGCTGGGCGCTGCCACAGTGCAGCGTGGACAGCTCCCGCCGTGCCGCCTCGAGCGCCAGGTAGGACGCACAAACACTCGCCCATTCCCACATGCAACACAACTCCCTGCCAGGCCTCTGCTGTGCAGTGGACAGACAGTTTATCTCACAGGTCAGATTCCCTGTGGCGCTGCAGGGTTGTACAGTAAATACTGCAGTGAGGCGTGGGCTCATTGTTGTTAGATGAGGCACAGTTGTCATCTTGGAAACAACAATGCTGACGAAGTTTGTGTTGTGGTCACACGGTCCCAGTATGAGTAAATAAGAAATGTAGCTGTGGTTTGATATTTTACATTTTAACCATTAATGTTATAATATCCAGATAAAGGGAAACAAAAAGGAAACAAAAACTCAATTACATGACATACTGACTCAAACAATATATTTTTAACTTTGGTCAAGCTTTATACTTTAACTCCTCCATCCCTTTTCTCACCTGTTGTATATGCACCATGTATACTGTGTATACTCATCTGCTTGTGCATATGTAAATAATAATAATACCTTCTTTTCTTCTCATTTATCTGTTTTTATTCATATTGTTAATTCTATTCTTTTATTTTTTTAAACTTTTCTACATATTCTTAAAATTCTTGTGCTTATTATATTTTTACTTGATTTCTTTTGTAACTTTTGAATTTTCGCCTGAGAATGAATAAAGTACCGCTGATTCTGATTCTGATCTTGTGACGTCTCCCTGTCTGTCTGTCCTCCTCCCTCATCCGTCCCTTCTCTCGTGGTCTTTGTGTCTCCTTCCATCTCCTGCTCAGGCTCGTCAGTTCCTCTCCAGCTGGGTCTGCCCGTGGCCGTGCCTCCTCAGTACAGCGGGCTGAAGGAGGTGAGCATGGAGGCGGTGAGGGCTCGCCTACGCCTCCTCTACCACTTCTCTGACCTCATGTACTCCTCGTGGAGACTCCTCAACCTCAGCCCCAACAACCAGGTAGTCAATGGACCAGCACGCAAATATGTGAAACTTGAATGAACATCAGCAGGTTGTATAGTGACAATAACTATGACTTGTTCTGGACAGAGCTGTACCTCCCACTACAACGCTGGTACCTGGGGGATTGTCCAGGGTCAGCTGAGGCCCCTGTTGGCTCCCAGAGTCTACACTCTGCCCATGGTGCGCTCCATAGGCAAGACCATGGTGCAGGGAAAGAACTATGGCCCCCAGATCACCGTCAAAAGAATCTCCACCCGGTCAGTCCTCCACTACACCTCATCTGCATGTCTATTTCCCATCTGCTCCCACATTACTGTCGCTAACAGGTCTGCATACGTCCAAAGTACTGCACCCATCTTCTGTACGATTCAGTGGCCTGTAGCTGTTAAGAGATGATATCATAACACAATCACAAATACAATATATTTTTAACTTTGGTCAAAATGACATGAGCTTTATACGTTCATGTTGGACCGTTGCTGTCCTGCAGGGGCCGCAAGTGTAAACCGATCTTCGTGCAGATTGCACGACAGGTTGTGAAGCTCAACGCTTCAGACCTGCGACTGCCGTCAAGGGCTTGGAAGGTCAAGTTGGTGGGAGAGGGTGCGGACGACGCAGGCGGCGTCTTTGATGACACCATCACAGAGATGTGTCAGGTATGAACGGATCGCTCTGCTTGTCTAAATGATCTGAATCTACCTGACGTCTCAGCAGGGTTTTAGGCTCATAGACACAGTGGTATTTATTAATGTTGTGTTAATGTGTTTGCAGGAGCTGGAGACTGGGGTGGTTGACTTGCTGATCCCCTCCCCCAACGCTACAGCAGAGGTGGGCTACAACAGAGACAGGTGAGGATGAGTATGATGCAGCACACATTGATCCTGACTCAGATAATGTTGTGTTTTCCCATGTTTGTCATTGATCACTGTGTTAAAGCCCTTCTGGAAATAGCAGTACTTCCCCTGCACTTTTTATTGGAGACAATCACTATCTGGTTGTGATGATAATTGTATTATTTCGTTTGCTTCCATACTTGCCTAATTTCTCAGTTTATTCTAATATGAATTGGAAAAACTATCATTTTCCTCTGTGCTTTTCAGTGTTACTTGTGAATAGAGTCTAATAGGTGTTACTATTAGGTGTTACTATTTTTGTAGTAGGGTTAATATTTTATGTTAACATACTGATTATGAGATTATCTATTCAATTACATTTTCTTTGTAGTTTCAGCTTTGTAGTTTCTTTTTTTCTTTCACTTCTTGGCCATCATTAATGTCACGTTAAGTCTCATTGTCTCAAGTCTCTCTTGTTTTGTTTTCAAGCAAACTTTTGTACAGTTTGCAGTACACAACTCATGTTCAGACATTGTAAGATAATATTTTTGCTGCATTGACAGGGAGCAGAGAGTAGTCAGTAATGTCAGTAATCCAGTCTGTGGCGACACATTTCTTTTATTATTAGATTTATTCGATTTGACATGTATAGCTTGAATAAAGTCTCCTGCACACATTAAAGTTAAGAATTTTCTCCTCCTCCTCTAATGTAATATATTTTATTTATTTCGGACTTGGCTTGAAGCCCTGTGGCCTCTTGATCATTTGCAGCTCTTGGATATTATTATACATTTTAATAAGATCACTGTCAGGGCACATTTAACCATTCAAGTCGGATCGTTTTCATCCTTTAATTTTTTTTAGGTTTCTCCTAAACCCGTCTGCCTGCCTGGATGAGCACATGCTCCAGTTTAAGTTTCTGGGCATCCTGATGGGAGTCGCCATCCGCACCAAGAAGCCCCTGGACCTGCACCTGGCTCCTCTGGTGTGGAAACAGCTGTGCTGCATCCCCCTGGCCCTGGAGGATCTGGAGGAAGTGGACCTCCTCTATGTGCAGACGCTCAAAAGCATTCTTCACATTGAAGACAGCGGCATCACCGAGGATAATTTCCATGAGGTGGGAAATGGAGTTTTGATTTTGGTGTAAGATGGCGATTTGGGTGATTTCTTTCAACTGGTTTTATTACTCATGTTTTCTTACACATCGGGTCTCGGGTTGCACTCGGCAGCATTCTTAATTATTCGTTTTCTGATGTTTATAGATTGTTTTTAAATGAAGGGAACATCTGTCTGTGGCTCAGCATCTGTACTGAGACAAGATCATCTGTTGGTGTGTTGAGTCCTGGGTTCAAATCCCGCCAAGGCCAATGGGCCTACATCAGGCTGGAAACTTGAATTTCTTAGAAAAACTGAATAATCCCCAAGTCTCAGCATTAAGCACCAGATAGATGCAGGATGATAGAGGCAGGATGATAGATGCAGGATGATAGATGCAGGATGATAGATGCAGCATGATAGATGCAGCATGATAGATGCAGCATGATAGATGCAGGATGATAGATGCAGGATGATAGATGCAGCATGATAGATGCAGGATGATAGATGCAGGATGATAGATGCAGGATGATAGATGCAGGACGTGTTCCTTGGTATTCAGGCTCCAGCGGCACAACTAGGAGTTGTTAAATTCAGTGCCAGTGTCCGCAGCGTAACTGACAAAAACCAAAACAAACTTCACATGACAGCAGCAGAACTGACCGTTAATGTGTGTGTGAGCAGGAGGCTGCGATCAGCTCTCCTCCCCCTCCTCCCCCTCTTACCCCTCCTCCCCCTGTGGGACACGCAGTTCCTCTCCCAGCGCTGATAAAAAACTCTGCATGTCTGTGGCTCAGACCACACGGCCCCACCCAGACACCACAGACAGGCCGAAAACAAACACATCCCCATCTCCGCTTCTGTCCAAACAACCTCACACACTGTGGCCCTGCACTGTAAAGCCCTCCGTCTGCAGGAAAACCAGGCCTGCTGGCGATGTACATGCACATCCTGCCCGGCACAGACACTTGGCCTCGCTCCCGGACTGAGAGGGGAGGGGAGGATGGAGCCGCAACACTACAGCCGCGGTCAGCCGCGGTCAGCTCCGTCAGCCGCGGTCAGCTCCGTCAGCCGCGGTCAGCCGCGGTCAGCTCCGTCAGCCGGACGAGGGAGGAGAGGACGCGGCTGCATCAGCTGCTATGGCTGAAGGAGCGAGTGTGGGAGAGAGACAGAATCTCAGCGTTCGTCTTTTCCTGCTTTTCTGTTTGACTTCAGCCAGACGACAACCTGTCAAATATCTCAGCACGATTTTGTACACTCTCATTTCTCCTAAGTCCCGTGAATAAGTAAATGTACAGACAATCAGTCTGCTTTAGACACACATGAAAAATAGTCCATATGTGATATACTATGTTCACTTTCCTCTTTCCTCCTCCAGCAGAGAGAAACGTAATGAATAGAACTGGACTGCTCAGTCGTGTTAGCTCTTCTCAGTATGGGCGTAGATGTCGGTCAATAATGACACATATGACAATGCTGAAATAGCAAATTACATTTGAGGTCACCCATGAATAAGAGTGTGGTTGTCTTTCAGATGATTCCTCTGGATTCCTTTGTTGGACAGAGTGCTGATGGAAAAATGGTTCCCATTATCCCAGGAGGAAACAGCATCCCTCTCACTTTCTCCAACCGGAAGGAATATGTGGAACGAGCCATTGAGTACAGGCTGCATGAAATTGATCGTCAGGTAAGATGAGCTGATGCAAGGGCTTCAGGAGACCTGTAGGACCACACGTGCATTTAGACCGTTACACTTTTTTTTTCTTCAGCCTCTGAGTCTCAGTGTATTTAATATGACATCTCATGTTATGAGGAAACAAGGTGAACTTTACCCTCAGGCTCTTTTTGACAGACTCAAGAATCAGATTTCAAAACGAGGTGTGAAACTCAGCCATGTTTGTAGCTTCATGTACAGCTGTGCTTGTACAAAACACAAAAGGAAGGAAGAAAGTAATACAGAGGTCTCATGTTGTCGTTCTGGTTCTGGCTGATGATTTGTGTTTTGTCTCTTTATAGAATTTGTTGTCCAAATGAAAGGACTCTACCATGAGCTGTGTTAATTCAGAACCATTTCATTGAACGCTGTTCACAGTGTGTGATGCTCCATGTCATGGAGGCACAGATGTAACCTCATGCCTTCTCCTCCCAGGTGGCGGCGGTTCGTGAAGGCATGTCGTGGATCGTGCCGGTGCCGCTGCTGTCCCTGCTGACGGCCAAGCAGCTGGAACAGATGGTGTGTGGCATGCCTGAGATCTGCTGCGACGTGCTGAAGAAGGTGGTGCGATACAGAGAGGTGGACGAGCAGCACTCCCTGGTGCAGTGGTTCTGGCAGACTCTGGAGGAGTTCTCCAACGAGGAGCGAGTCCTCTTCATGCGCTTTGTCTCGGGACGCTCGAGGCTGCCGGCGAACACGGCCGACATCTCTCAGAGGTTTCAGATCATGAAGGTGGACAGAGTGAGTGAATCATGTTCTTTACCTGAGAGAAGACTTTTTCTATTATTGCGTTCCTTGTCTCTTGTCTCTTGTCCTCGAAATCACCAGGCTCATTTGCTTCTGTAGTTTTCATAGAATCTGAGAAACTGTGGTGATGAAAAGTCGTTTGATTCTTCATGTATCACATGTATCACCTTTGCTCAGTTTATGTCCAGTGTACACACTGCTGCAGTCAGGACAGAGGTGTTGTTAACTCTCCCTGTCACTAACACTTCCTGTCAGTGACACTTCCTGTCAGTAACACTTCCTGTCAGTGACACTTCCTGTCACCATCAGAGGATTCTCTGTTGCTAAGCAACCAGCTACAGAGTAAAGAACCTGCTTCCTGTTTACATCACATGACCAGTGTATGCAGTGGTTGATTATTTCTGATACAGAGATTAAACTTAGAGACTGTTTTCATGGTAAATGCCGTTCAGGACAAAGTGTGGCCGCAGCCTAACTCTTTGAAAGAAAGTTAGTTAAAGCTTTTCCCAGAATGCATTGCTTTGATGGTGAAGTGCTGAAAGTTTGATCGTCGTTGACGATGTTTTTTCTGTGTTGTCTGCAGCCGTACGACAGCCTGCCCACCTCGCAGACCTGCTTCTTCCAGCTGCGTCTGCCTCCGTACTCCAGCCAGGCCGTCATGGCAGAGAGGCTGCGCTACGCCATCAACAACTGCCGCTCCATCGATATGGACAACTACATGCTCTCTCGCAACGTGGACAACGCAGACGGCTCTGACACAGACTACTGATGGAGGCGGCCCCACGCGTCGATAAATCAGAGTCCCGGGAACGACCGGGAACAGACTTGTTGAAACAACCTCACGCACACACTTGCGATCACTGCATCAGTCAAAGGAAACTCTCGTCTCACATCCATTTTTAACAGCACAGGTTTTCATTTCTCCTTGTGGTTTATTAGCAGTTTTTATTGACACAAAAATCCACATGAGAAGTGCATTTAGTTTTTTTTGTTCATTACTCCACATCCCATTTTCAGGGTTTCTGCATGGAGGTCATGTTAATTTGTTGGGAAATGTGTTAAGAATAATCAGATGAGTGGAGGAAAAAAAAGATTGTACATTGTGTAAAATGCTTCGTTAGGAAAATGTTTTGCATATTATCCGTATTTATTGTTTTGATTGCCGATGCAGAGTTTCCCAGAGCATTTAAAAAAACCAACAAATAAATGCTGCATAACTGATTTGTTTGACTGCTGAGGTTTGTTGTTTAGAAACAGGAAGAAACAAACGTTTCAAAGGGAAGACGTCACATTTATTTCAGAAGTAGAAAATATTATAAAGGCCATGTTTGAGTCGGAGTCAATAAAATGTGAACAAAAACAATACGTATACAAAGGAAACCTCTCGACACGTCGCAGCAGTATGTTCATGCTGTCTGATGCAGCTGCTTAAACAACAAGTCTGAACATTGACCCTGAACAGGCTGAGCTGTGACAGCAAACGCCTCAGTCGTCAGTGTGTGACGCCACAGGATGCGTTCAGGTGCTGCGCGGAATGTTCCGCGTGATCACTCGCACACACAATCAGTGTAGCTACTTGACAAATGTTTCTGTACTAATGCATCACAGCTGACGTCTTGCAGCACAGTGGTTACAGCCAGGGTCACGTGACCGCGCAGCATCCCATGATTCGTTTGTTCACACGTCAGACAGGCGGCGTGCTGATTCCAGCCAACGTCCAAGTCAGTAAAGAACTGAAACCATCTGACTTTCATACATTTATCCATCTCTACACATTCAACTGCAATACCAATCTTTTGTCCAGTAGATGTCCCCATTTTGACACAACTTAAAGTCGCAGTGAAAACAGGCCTTCAGTGTCGTCATCTGTTTAGAGACGCACGACACGTCTGAAAAAAACTTAAACTTAGAGAAATTTAAACATGGAATTCTTTCACGATTACCTACAAACAAATCGAACGTGGCCACAGCGCCCCCACAGGGTAAAAAAAAAAACATCCAGCCAATTTGTACTCACAAATTGTCAGACTCTCAGATGACACTTTCTGTACATCCATTAACACACTTAAACACACCATCGAGACGTAAAGCTGCTGCTAACATCTGCTGATCACTTAGTTCCCACGGTTTGATGGAAGTTTCAGTTAAGGTTTTTAAAAAAAAATCAGCTTAATTCTTTCAGAGTTACAATTTATCAGCCTCAAACTAGAAATCAGTCAAGTTGCAAAAGGAGGAAAAAAAAACCTATTCTCATGTGTTTGACCAAATCATCTCTGATCTCTCTATTAGAGGTGAAGTAGAGGGTCGGTTTAAATCAAGGACTTAATGCTAATTAGAATTAAAATTCTGTGTGGGTATACATCTATGTATATGAACATGTAGCGGCAAAGTTCGTTCAATTCAATTTTATTGACCCAATTCTTATAGCTCTTCAGTTACAACACATGCCGCTACTATTGTACAGCCTTCTAGCATTAAGCTTGACAACGATGAGAATCCAAGGTCTTTCCTGAGTCTGCTGATGTCTGGTGTGAGTCGCTCCGGTGGGGCGTTGCTGATGATTTCTATTTCTCCAGTTGTCGCTGATTCCTATTTCCGTGAATCGCTCTGGTGGATCTGGGGTTGATCATGCGGATCGAATCTCAGGTTAGTCCCGGGTCAGACTCCGGTTAGTCTCAGCTCTCACAGGTTGACCGCTGGTTTAATCGCGTCAAAAACTGTCTTACTCTGTAGGCCGACAATTCTCTTTTCTCCTTCAGTTCGTGTGCTCTCTTCTTGTCGTCAGGCAAAAGTGAGGCGTACAGCTCATAGCGGCCCGATACCTCACACGTACACGTCGTGCATCTGGCTGTGTACTATGCATGAGGTCATCACGGCCCCAAAGGCGGTGTTGTACGTTAAAGCATTCTTAGCCATGTTGTCGTCGTCAAAGGAAACCTATCGGTTTGGTCAATATGGCTCCTAGAAACATCTCATGCTACGCTATGATATAGAGTGGTCTCTGCTGTAACTGCTTTCAGCGTGAGGTAGAGGAATCATGAGAAACCCACAGAGACACAGATCAAACAAGGCAACAGTCAAAGAGTTCAGGTGTGACAACCACGTGTCCATCAGACAGATGTGACGTGCATTCGTTCTGATTCAAACCCATAAACACATCGTGTTCCTGTGTCAGGGATCAGTGGAGTCTCACTGATGATCCCCTCCGCCCGTGCTCTGACCTTTGGACACGCGATGGCGTCCATCAACTCAAACAACCGTTATGTCCAAACCTCTATGTCCCTCTCAAAGCCGTTCATTTGTTTTTGAGTTTCCTTAAAGTTAACTTTAACCACAAATCTTATTCACATCTTTACGTTTACTGACCCTGAAACCTGACCCTGCAGATCATCTACAGCAGATGTAGATAAAAAGATGAAGAAGACATTGAATCATGCTTTTATTAAGGCCTTGTAGTATCTTCAGCCTCTGTGGCAGACGTCCAGCCTCCGTCCCCCACAGGACTTGGAGCGATGATGGTGTCCTTCGCCTGCAGGAGTCTCTCCAGACATGGCGAGTTGATCTTAAAGGTCAGCGGCCCCTGGCAGTGGTGAGGATGAGCGCTGAGGCGTCGCAGGGATCGGCTGTTTGAGTCGGTGCTGGAGGAGACGGCGTCGTCCTGGGTCACTGCCGGGCCGCAGCGAGCTGGTGGAGTGGAGGTGGCGGTGGCGGGTGGGCCGAGTGCCGACTCGGCAGTTTTCAGGGAGCTGATGAGTGACGTGTGAAGCCGTCTGAGGTGAGCGGAGGAAAACGAGGGCGTCGGCTTGACGTCTGAGGAGCAGAGAGACGCTGCAGTGGACGGAGGCGAGGAGGCACTGTGATGATGCTGCTGGAGGAGGAGAAGAAGAACAAATCAGCTGTTTATTGTTTATCTGGTCTTGTTAGAGGAAAAGCAGAATATTCAGTAACATATTATTCTCTTTTGAGGTTAATATAAAACGTTCCTGTCTTTCATCTGTGCTGTATCTCGTCTCCATGTTTTTACCTTTTGCTTCGTAGGCGGCGTGTTGTCGTCTGACGATGGCAGACCTGGTTTGACATCAGGAAACCAACTGTGAAGCATCTCTTCTATTTTCAGAATGATTCCAAGGAAGCTTCCGCTGGAAGACAGAGCCGGAGAACAGTTTGGTTAGAATCGGATTGTTCTGATCGGATTCTTTACAGCAGCAGTAACACAATGTCAAATGCTCCTCTGCTAACAGACCACATGGCTTCAGCATAAATCTGTGATGCCATGTTTGTGTTCCCCTGATTCCTGCTCTTTTCACTCTGCTTTTGTTCTCCACCACCTCCTGACAAAGTTTTGACATCTTACCACAGTATATCTTACTTTATAATTTGATATTTTGCAAACCTTTGACATTTTAGCATAATATGACATTTATGTGACATTTTTGATGTCTCACCATAATCTCTTACCATGGTCTTATGACACTAGGACATGTTTTTTTTGCAACATTTTTGATTTTTTGAAAACCTTTTTGTAATATTTTGACGTTTTTGGGAAAACTTACAACATGTTACTGAACTATGACATTTTTACAATATTTATGGGACATGTTTTGATGCTTTACTATACTATATCTTTTTTTGATGTTTCGGACATTTTTAAAAAAAATTGTTTTTTGACAAAATTTTCGACACCTTAGTATACTATGTCATTTTTTGACGTTTCGGACATTTTTTTGAAAAATTTCATTTTTGACAAATTTGTCGACGCCTTACTATACTATATCGTTCTTTTTGACGTTTTGTAAATTTTTCAAAATGTTTTTGTTTTTGTCAAAACTTTCAATTCCTCACAATACTATGTCAGGGTTTCTCTTAGGTTTTCGGTGATTTTCAAATATTTTTCTATTTGACAAAATTTCGGATGCCTTATTATACTATGTTGTCTTTTGATGTTTCAGACATTTATTGACAATTTTCATTTTTGGACAACATTTTCGACGCCTTACTATACTGTGTTGTTTTTTGGGGGTTCGGACGTTTTCCGAAAATTTTAATTTTTTAACAAAATGTTCGACACCTTACTATTCTATGTCATTTTTTTAAACATTTGGGACGTTTTAAAATTTAAGTTTTTTGACAAAATTTTCGATGCCTTACTATACTATGTCGTTTTTTGACGTTTTGGACATTTTTCGAAAAATTTAAAATTTTTGACAAAATCTTCAACGCCATACTATACTATTTCGTTTTTTGACAATTTGGACATTTTTCCAAAGATTCAAATTTTTGGACATAAATTTCAATGCCAAACTATACTATGTCGTTTTTTGGACGAGTTGGACATTTTTCCAAAAAGTCAATTTTTTGGACAAAATTTTCAACGCCATACACTATGTTGTTTTTTTGACATTTCAGACATTTTTCCAAAAATTACATTTTTTTGACAAAATTTTCAACGCCATACTATACTACGTCATTTTTTGACGATTTGGACAATATTCCAAAAATTACATTTTTTTGACAAAATTTTCAACGCCATACTATAATTTATTGTGTTTAGATATTTCGGACGTTTTTAGAAAAATGTAATTTTTTGATGAAAGTTTCGACGTCATACTAAATTATGTCGTTTTATGACGTTTTGGACATTTTTCCAAAAATTCAAATTTTTTGACAAAATCTTCAACACCATACTATACTATGTTGTATTTTGATATTCCGGACGTTTTTCAAAAAATAAAATTTTTTGATGAAAGTTTCGACACCTTACTATACTATGTCGTTTTTTGACATTTTGGACATTTTTCCAAAAATTAAAATTTTTGGACAAAATTTTCAACGCCATACTCTACATTGTCGTTTTTTGACGATTTGGACATTTTTCAAGAAATCAATTTTTTTGACAAAATTTTCAACGCCATACTATACTATGTTGTATTGTGATATTTTGGACGTTTTTCAAAATTTTAATTTTTTGATGAAAGTTTCAACGCCTTAATATACTGTCGTTTTTTGACATTTTGGACATTTTTCCAAGAATTCAATTTTTTGACAAAATTTTGAACGCCATACTATACTATGTTGTATTTTGATATTTCGGACGTTTTTCAAAAAATGTAATCTTTTGATGAAAGCTTCAACGCCTTACTATGTCGTATTTTGACGTTTTGGACATTTTTCGAAAACTTAAAATTTTTTTGACAAAATCTTCAACGCCATACTATACTATGTCGTTTTTTGGGTTTTTTGACGTTTTGGACATTTTTCCAAAAATTTTATTTTTTTCACAAAAATTTAAACACCATACTATACTAAGTTGTTTTTTGACGATTTGGAAATTTTTTGAAAAATTTAAATTTTTTGACAAAAACTCCAATGCCATACTATACTATCTCGTTTTTTGACGATTCGGACATTTTTCAAGAATTCAATTTTTTTGACAAAATTTTCAGCGCCATACTATACTATGTTGTATTTTGATATTTCGGACGTTTTTCAAAAAAAGTAATTTTTTGATGAAGGCTTCAACGCCTTACTATACTATGTCGTTTTTTGACGTTTTGGACATTTTTCAAAAAATGTAAATTTTTTGACAAAATCTTAAACGCCATACTATACTATGGTTTATTTTGATATTTCGGACGTTTTTCAAAAAATACAATTTTTTGATGAAAGTTTCGATGCCTTACTATACTATGTCATTTTTTGACGTTTTGGACATTTTTCCAAAAATTCAAATTTTTGGACAAAATTTTCAACGCCATACTATACTGTCGTTTTTTGACGATTTGGACATTTTTCCAAAAATGTAAATTTTTTGACAAAATCTTCAACGCCATACAATACTATGTTGTATTTTGATATTTCGGACAATTTTTTAAAAATTAAATTTTTTGATGAAAGTTTCGACGCCTTACTATACTATGTTGTTTTTTGACGTTTTGGACATTTTTTTAAAATTAAAATTTTTTGACATAAAAGCCAACGTCATACTATACTATGTCGTTTTTTGACGTTTTGGACATTTTTCGAAATATTCAAATTTTTTGACAAAATCGTCAACGCCATACTATACTATGTCGTTTTTTGACGTTTTGGACATTTTTTGAAAAATTTAAATTTTTTGACAAAAACTCCAATGCCATACTATACTATGTCGTTTTTTGACGATTCGGACATTTTTCAAGAATTCAAATTTTTTGATGAAAGTTTCAACGCCATACTATACTATGTTGTATTGTGATATTTTGGACGTTTTTCAAAAAAAATAATTTTTTGATGAAAGTTTCAACGCCTTAATATACTATGTCGTTTTTTGACATTTTGGACATTTTTCCAAGAATTCAATTTTTTGACAAAATTTTGAACGCCATACTATACTATGTTGTATTTTGATATTTCGGACGTTTTTCAAAAAATATAATTTTTTGACGAAAGCTTCAACGCCTTACTATACTATGTCGTTTTTTGACTTTTTGGACATTTTTCGAAAAATTCAAATTTTTTGACAAAATCGTCAACGCCATAGTATACTACGTCGTTTCTTGACGTTTTGGAAATTTTTTGAAAAATTTAAAATTTTTGACAAAAACTCCAACGCCATACTATACTGTCGTTTTTTGACGATTTGGACATTTTTCCAAAGATTCAAATTTTTGGACAAAAATTTCAATGCCATATCATATGTCGTCTTTTGACGATTTGAACATTTTTCAAAAAATTTAATTTTTTGATGAAAGTTTCGACACCTTACTAAGTCGTATTTTGACGTTTTGGACATTTTTCGAAAAATTAAAAATTTTTGACAAAATCTTCAACGCCATACTATACTATGTCATTTTTTGACGATTCGGACATTTTTCCAAAAATACAAATTTTTGACAAAATCTTCAACGCCATACTATAATTTATTGTGTTTAGATATTTCGGACGTTTTTAGAGAAATGTAATTTTTTGATGAAAGTTTCGACGTCATACTATACCATGTCGTTTTTTGACGATTCGGACATTTTTCCAAAAATTCAAATTTTTGACAAAATCTTCAACGCCATACTATACTATTTCGTTTTTTGACGATTTGGGCATTTTTCCAAAGATTCAAATTTTTGGACAAAAATTTCAATGCCAAACTATACTATGTCGTTTTTTGGACGAGTTGGACATTTTTCCAAAAAGTCAATTTTTTTGACAAAATTTTCAACGCCATACTATACTACGTCATTTTTTGACGATTTGGACATTTTTCCAAAAATTACATTTTTTTGACAAAATTTTCAACGCCATACTATACATTGTCGTTTTTTGACGATTTGGACATTTTTCAAGACTTCAATTTTTTTGACAAAATTTTTTGATGAAAGTTTTGACGCCTTACTATACGATGTTGTTTTTTGACGATTTGGACATTTTTTGAAAAATTAAAAATTTTTGACAAAAACTCCAACGTCATACTATACTATGTCGTTTTTTTAAAATTTGGACATTTTTCCAAATATTCAAATTTTTGGACAAAAATTTCAACGCCTTAATATACTATGTCGTTTTTTGACATTTTGGACATTTTTCCAAGAATTCAATTTTTTGAGAAAATTTTGAACGCCATACTATACTATGTTGTATTTTGATATTTTGGACGTTTTTCAAAAAATGTAATTTTTTGATGAAAGCTTCAACGCCTTACTATACTATGTTGTTTTTTGACGTTTTGGACATTTTTCAAAAAATGTAGATTTTTTGACAAAATCGTCAACGCCATACTATACTATGTCGTTTTTTGATATTTCCGACAATTTTCAAAAAATTTAATTTTTTGATGAAAGTTTCGACGCCTTACTATACTATGTTGTTTTTTGACATTTTGGACATTTTTCGAAAAATTAAAAAATTTTGACAAAAACTCCAACGTCATACTATACTATTTCGTTTTTTGACGATTTGGACATTTTTCCAAAGATTCAAATTTTTGGACAAAATTTTCAATGCCATACTATACTACGTCATTTTTTGACGATTTGGACATTTTTCCAAAAATTACATTTTTTTGACCAAATTTTCAACGCCATACTATAATTTATAGTGTTTAGATATTTCGGACATTTTTCAAAAAATATCATTTTTTGATGAAAGTTTCAACGTCATACTATACTATGTCGTTTTTTGAAGTTTTGGACATTTTTTGAAAAATTTAAATTTTTTGACAAAAACTCCAACGCCATACTATACTATGTCGTTTTTTGACGTTTTGGACATTTTTCCAAGAATTCAATTTTTTTGACAAAAGCTTCAACGGTATACTATACTATGTCGTTTTTTGATGTTTTGGACATTTTTCGAAAAATTTATTTTTTTAGACAAAATCGTCAACGCCATGTTATGTTATGTCGTTTTTTTTGACGTTTTGGACATTTTTCCAAAAATTTTTATTTTTTTCACAAAAATTTAAACGCCATACTATGTTGTTTTTTGACGATTTGGACATTTTTAGAAAAATTAAATTTTTTTGTCAAAATTTTCACCGCCACTATAATATGTTGTATTTTGATATTCCGGACATTTTTCAAAAAAGTAAATTTTTTGATGAAAGTTTTGACGCCTTATTATACTATGTCGTTTTTTGACGTTTTGGACATTTTTCGAAAAATTTAAATTTTTTGACAAAATTTTCAACGCCATACCATACTATGTTGTGTTTTGAGATTTCAGACGTTTTTCAAAAAATTTAATTTTTTGATGAAAACTTCAACGCCTTACTATACTACGTCATTTTTTGACGTTTTGGACATTTTACAAAAAATTTAAATTTTTTGACAAAAGTTTCAACGTCATACTATACTATGTCGTTTTTTGACGTTTTGGACATTTTTTGAAAAATTTAGATTTTTTGACAAAAACTCCAACGCCGTACTATACTATGTCGTTTTTTGACGATTAGGACATTTTTCAAAAAATTTAAATTTTTTGACAAAATCTTCAACGGCATACTATACTATGTTGTATTTTGATATTTTGGACGTTTTTCAAAAAATTTTATTTTTTGATGAAAGCTTCAACGCCTTACTATACTATGTCGTTTTTTGACGATTTGGACATTTTTCGAAAAATTCAAATTTTTTGACAAAATCGTCAACGCCATACTATACTGTCGTTTTTTGACGTTTTGGACATTTTTTGAAAAATTTAAATTTTTTGAAAAAAACTCCAACGCCATACTATACTATGTCGTTTTTTGACGATTTGGATATTTTTCCAAAGATTCAAGTTTTTGGACAAAAATTTCAATGCCATATCATACCATGTCGTCTTTTGACGATTTGAACATTTTTCGAAAAATTCAAATTTTTTGACAAATTTTTCAACGCCATACTATACTATGTTGTGTTTTGATATTTCAGACGTTTTTCAAAAAATTAAATTTTTTGAGGAAAGTTTCGACTCCTTAGTATACTATGTCGTTTTTGACGTTTTGGACATTTTTCGAAAATTTTAAATTTTTTGACAAAATCTTCAACGCCATACTGTCGTTTTTTGACGATTTGGACATTCTTCCAAAAATTCCAATTTTTTGACAAAATTTTCAACGCCATACTACAGTATGTTGTGTTTTGAGATTTCAGACGTTTTTCAAAAAATTTAATTTTTTGATGAAAGCTTCAACGCCTTAATATACTATGTCGTTTTTTGACGTTTTGGACATTTTTCGAAAAATTTAAATTTTTTGACAAAATCTTCAACGCCATACTACACTATGTCGTTTTTTGACGTTTTGCACATTTTTCCAAATATTCAATTTTTTGGACAAAAATTTCAATGCCATATCATACCATGTCGTCTTTTGACGATTTGGACATTTTTCGAAAAATTCAAATTTTTTGACCAATTTTTCAACGCCATACTATACTATGTTGTATTTTGATATTTCGGACATTTTTAGAAAAATTTTATTTTTTGATGAAAACTTCAACGCCTTACTATACTTTTTCGTTTTTTGACGATTTGGACATTTTTCCAAGAATTCAATTTTTTTGACAAAATTTTCAACGCCATACTATATACTATGTTGTATTTTGATATTACGGACGTTTTTCAAAAAATTTAATTTTTTGATGAAAGCTTCAATGCCTTACTATCCTATGTCGTTTTTTGACGTTTTAGACATTTTTCGAAAAATTTAAATTTTTTGACAAAATCTTCAATGC
>JAFBJQ010000157.1:9847-34847 GCA_016785345.1 Trinectes maculatus
ACGTTTTCGACATACTAACCTCTTACGTTTTTTTCGATTTTCGAGCAATGAGAAAATGAGCTTTTCTGGCCACAAATCAATAAAATATCATTCTGGGGGTGATTTCACGCTCATTCCTGTCATTCTGGCGCATTATTTCCATTTTTAATTTTCCGTCGTTTTTGGACGTTTTCGACATATTAACCCCTTACGTTTTTTTTGATTTTCGAGCAATGAGAAAATGAGCTTTTCTGGCCACAAATCAATAAAATATCATTCTGGGGGTGATTTCACGCTCATTCCTGTCATTCTGGCGCATTATTTCCATTTTTAATTTTCCGTCGTTTTTGGACGTTTTCGACATATTAACCCCTTACGTTTTTTTCGATTTTCGAGCAATGAGAAAATGAGCTTTTCTGGCCACAAATCAATAATATATCATTCTGGGGGTGATTTCAAGCTTATTCTTGCCATTTTGGCGCGTTATTTCCATTTTTAATTTTCGTCCGTTTTTGGATGTTTTCGACATACTAACCCCTTATGTGTTTTTCGTTTTTCGAGCAATGAGAGAATGAGCTTTTCTGGCCACAAATCAATAAAATATCATTCTAGGGGTGATTTCACGCTATTTCCTGCCATTGTGGTGCGTTATTTCCATTTTTAATTTTCGGCCGTTTTTGGACATTTTCGACATACTAACCCCTTACGTTTTTTTTGATTTTCGAGCAATGAGAAAATGAGCTTTTCTGGCCACAAATCAATAAAATATCATTCTGGGGGGGATTTCACTGTAATTACTGCAATTGTGGCGGGTTATTTCCATTTTTAATTTTCTGCTGTTTTTGGACGTTTTCGACATACTAACCTCTTACGTTTTTTTCGATTTTCGAGCAATGAGAAAATGAGCTTTTCTGGCCACTAATCAACAAAATATAATTCTGGGGGTGATTTCACGCTCATTCCTGTCATTCTGGCGCATTATTTCCATTTTTAATTTTCGGCCGTTTTTGGACATTTTCCACATACTAACCTCTTACGTGTTTTTCGATTTTCGAGCAATGAGAAAATGAGCTTTTCTGGCCACAAATCAATAAAATATCATTCTGGGGGTGATTTCACTGTAATTACTGCAATTGTGGCGCGTAATTTCCATTTTTAATTTTCGGCCATTTTTGGATGTTTTCGACATACTAACCTCTTACGTGTTTTTTGATTTTCGAGCATTGAGAAAATGAGCATTTCTGGCCACTAATCAACAAAATGTCATTCTGGGGGTGATTTCACGCTATTTCCTGCCATTCTGGCGCATTATTTCCATTTTTAATTTTCCGTCGTTTTTGGACGTTTTCGACATATTAACCCCTTACGTTTTTTTTGATTTTCGAGCAATGAGAAAATGAGCTTTTCTGGCCACAAATCAATAAAATATCATTCTGGGGGGGATTCCACTGTAATTACTGCAATTGTGGTGCGTTATTTCCATTTTTAATTTTTGGCCGTTTTTGGACGTTTTCGACATACTAACCCTTTACGTGTTTTTCGATTTTCGAGCAATGAGAAAATTAGCTTTTCTGGCCACTAATCAACAAAATATCATTCTGGGGGTGATTTCACGCTCATTCCTGTCATTCTGGCGTGTTATTTCCATTTTTAATTTTCGGCCGTTTTTGGACGTTTTCCACATACTAACCTCTTACGTGTTTTTCGATTTTCGAGCAATGAGAAAATGAGCTTTTCTGGCCACAAATCAATAAAATATCATTCTGGGGGTGATTTCACTGTAATTACTGCAATTGTGGCGCGTAATTTCCATTTTTAATTTTCGGCCATTTTTGGACGTTTTCGACATACTAACCCCTTACGTGTTTTTTGATTTTCGAGCATTGAGAAAATGAGCATTTCTGGCCACAAATCAATAAAATATCATTCTGGGGGTGATTTCATGCTATTTCCTGCCATTCTGGCGCGTTATTTCCATTTTTAATTTTCGGCCGTTTTTGGACGTTTTCGACTTATTAACCCCTTACGTTTTTTTCGATTTTCGAGCAATGAGAAAATGAGCTTTTCTGGCCACTAATCAACAAAATATCATTCTGGGGGTGATTTCACGCTATTTCCTGCCATTCTGGCGCGTTATTTCCATTTTTAATTTTCGGCCGTTTTTGGACGTTTTCGACATACTAACCCCTTACGTTTTTTTCGATTTTCGAAAAATGAGAAAATGAGGTTTTCTTGCCACAAATCAATAAAATATCATTCTGGGGGTGATTTCACTGTAATTACTGCAATTGTGGCGCGTTATTTACATTTTTAATTTTTGGCCGTTTTTGGACGTTTTCGACCTACTAACCCCTTACGTTTTTTTTGATTTTCGAGCAATGAGAAAATGAGCTTTTCTGGCCACAAATCAATAATATATCGTTCTGGGGGTGATTTCATGCTTATTCCTGCCATTCTGGCGCGTTATTTCCATTTTTAATTTTCGGCCGTTTTTGGACGTTTTCGACATACTAACCCCTTACATTTTTTTCGATTTTCGAGCAATGAGAAAATGAGCTTTTCTGGCCACAAATCAATAAAATATAATTCTGGGGGTGATTTCACTGTAATTACTGCAATTCAGGCGCATTAGTTCCATTTTTAATTTTCGGCTGTTTTTGGACGTTTTCGACATACTAACCCCTTACGTTTTTTCTGATTTTTGACCGATGCAAAAAAGAGGTTTTGTGGCATTTATTCAACAAAATATTATTATGGGTAGTGATTTCATGCTATTTTATGGCAGTTTTGTGCGTTATTTCTAGTTTTTGCCATTTTTCAGCATTTTTTGACATAGTAGACAATTTTCAACACCTTATTGTAATATGACGTTTTACAGGTCTTGTATTAAATATTGATGTTTTTCAAAAATATTCGAAACATTTTGATATCCTGCTTTGGTGACGCCTAATATTGAACCACCTCTTCCTCATTTGATTCTTTTTTGACCATTGTGTTGGAAGCTGCTCCTCTTTCCTCTGTGTCTGTTCACTTCTTCCACTCCTCCTCCCTCCATACATCACCTCCCACCATCGCCTGTCTGACCGTCTGCCTAATACCAATTACACAAACCGCCCTCTGTCCACCCGGCTCACACTTTCTTTCTCTCTGCGCCAAAGAATTTATTTCCTAACCACATAATACTTCCCCTTTCCTCATCCACCTCCCCGTTGATCTTCCTCTTCTTCATCCACAGCTCAGGCTGAAGTGGTGTATGCTGAAAGAAAAAGAAAGAAGAAATCTAAACTCTCCAGCTCTGGGATGAAAATGTTTGATGGAAGTGAATATTATTTTTACATTAATATAAAAGTATACCTTTACTTAAAATCTCCTGCAGATACCAAATAGGCTCACAATGCAAATCAGAGTTTTCACATTCGTCTTAATGTGCCCTTATCACCTTGAATTTCCTGCCTCATCAGATTTGATTTCCCTCGTTTGCTCACTCCTTCGACTCCAGTTTCTCCTCCGGTCTCCGCAGCACTGGCCTGATTTCCCTGATACCGATCAATAGAGTTTCATATTACAGTGTTATATCATCATCTGCTTCCTCGTGTAGTTTTGCTTTACATCGCTGCTTCCACAGTAACCACATGAAGAGATGCAGAGGAGAAACGAGAGGAGTCTATAGGAAGAAAGTGGAAAGAAAGAGGAGAAGGAAGAGTTGGAAAACGGAGAGACAAGGTAAAAATTAGAACGACAGATGAGAACAAGTGAGAAGGTGAAAGTGAAAGAAGGATGAAAGAAGAAAAGCATAAAGGAAAAACAGGGAAGGAGGAAAGAAGAGTCAGGGATAAAGATGCTGAAGTGAAAGGAGGTGAGACAGACGGAGGAGAAGAAAGAAGAAGCGAGTGAGGAGAAAGGGGGGAAGAGGGGAAGACAGACAAAAGAAAGGAGAGAAGGAAACATAAGAAAGAAAGGAGGAGACGGAGGAGACAGGAAATGACTAAGCTAGGAAGGATGACGATGAGCGTAAAGAGGTGAAGAAAGGAATGACTGAAGGAAGGAGAGAAGGAAGAGATGAGGAAGGCAGAAACATCGAAGAAAGGAAAATCAAGTGAGAAAGGAAGATGTGAGGAGGAGAGGAGAGGAGGCCGGGAGGAGAGGAGGAGTAGAGATGGAGAGGAGGAGGAGAGGAGGGGGAAGGAAGGGAGAGGGGCTAAAGTGATGAAACCTGTGGGGAAAAGAGGCAGAGGAAATCAAGCTGCTGTAAATTTGTGTCATCGTCTTCAAACGAGCTCTGATAATATTTTCTTTCTCTTGTTCTCAGAAACACATGCAGCGGTGAATGTGATCATTTTGCTGCTGTAACACGATGCAACAGCTTTAAGCAGAGCGTCATAAACGCCTTCCTGACTGCGTCTGAGATTCCTCATCCACAGCTACTGCATGCAGGCTGTGTTTTATTGAAATGTGATTGGATATTGTCGCTTTAGGACACAACGCACTGCAACTTGAGGATTCGTGAGTCAATTTCCTGAAGTGGAATCCAATAATGGTGAAGGCGTTTGGGGAGAGGCGTTTAAACACGGGGAGTGTGATGTCGAAGGCCTCGGAGCTCGCTCACTGACACCTATTGGTGAAAAAACAGTAACGAGTGATCTGATTAACTTTAGTATTGAACTGAACCAGTTAAATATTGTGGAGCTTAGATCTTGAACGTGTGAGATACGTGTAAACATGAAATCAGGACAGGGACTGCTGCCATCTTTCTTTGACTGAATGTATTTTATTGTAAAGCTATAAGGAAGGAGTAATTACAAGATATCATTTCTTTGATTTGCTCAGCAAAAATAAGACCACATAATTTTTTCAAAGTCAAACATGCGTATGCTGATCAAAAAGAACAGATGAGGCTCCAACAAACACATCACGCAACTTCCTCCAAGAAAAGTGGGGAAAAAAAACGAAACCAATGAAAGAAATCAACAGGAAGTGAAATGTACAGTTTGTCTTCAGACTCAGGCTGGACACACATGAGACAATGAAAGGAAAGTGTTCAAGCCAATGGATGACTGGAGGAGAGACACTGCCGAGTCTGACTCATCACTCCTACGTTTAATAGAGCCTACGGTACTTTAGACGAGATAATCCTACAGGTTCACGGTCAAATTTCCTTCACGTTGTTTGTATATATATATATATATAGATAGATTTTTTTCTTCTTCATTTTTTGAAAACCCTACACTTGCGTGTACATAAAACTGTACAAAAAAACAAGGCATCACTAGCATTGTTCCTATATAAATATAACCAACCAACAATCAGGCTACAAACATGGACTTCCTGTATCAACAAAAATGATTGGGCAGCTTTGTGCTGCTGGTTTTTTTTTTTCTTCTTGTCATTAAAATAAAATAATATTTCTTCATATTATCCCTTGATGGAAGCTTCGAGCTGCTGAAACTACATTTTTACATGTGTTTTTTTTTTTGTTTTTGGAAGTGGTCTGTTTTCTCCTGAATTTTAATAAAATAATCTTCATATTTTCTTGAGAAAAGGCAGACGGGGTTCTAACATTTCACAACGCAAAGATTATCACTTTGAAATTATAACTGTAACCCATATTCATTTCTTCTTGTCATTCAAATAAAATAATATTTCTTCACATTATCCCTTGATGGAAGCTTCGAGCTGCTGAAACTACATTTTTACATGTGTTTTTTTTTTTGTTTTTGGAAGTGGTCTGTTTTCTCCTGAATTTTAATAAAATAATCTTCATATTTTCTTGAGAAAAGGCAGACGGGGTTCGAACATTTCACAATGCAAAGATTATCACTTTGAAATTATAACTATAACCCATATTCATCACTAACATCTGCTGCCTGTGGTTTCCAGTCTCAGTTGAAGTGAAGTGACTTCCTGGGTTTTTAGGGAAATTAAACAGAAATTGTACAAATCATTTTTTTCATTTCCAATGGAAAAAGAAATAGAAAACACTGAGTCCAGTCTGCCCACTTTCAAAAACATCATTAACACTGCTGCGTCTGGTAAATACAGCAACGTCCATTTATATTCATACAGCATGTCTATAGCAGTGTTGATTCCATAACATTGATAAAACAACTGCAACAACAACAAAAGTGTATAATATTTATAAAGTTGGCTTGGTTCATGCTCAATCGGAGTCTCCTCAGACTCCAGCGTCACTATAATACACAACCAAAAAACAGCAAACCACGCCCACCCTCATCACATGACCTCATGTTGGAACAAATCAGCTGCTTTCATGTCACATGGTTTCCCAGAATAAATCAGAGTTTGTGAGTTGTGTAGTGTCTCCATGTGAGACAGAGGCAAAGTTGTGATGGAGTTCTTTTGATGTTGATTTGTTGTGGATGGATCTCAGCTTCTCCTCCTTCAGTCTTGACCATATTTGTTTTCAGAGTCATCAAGCTCTATACAGATGTTTAAACAGCTGAGCGTCCTGACTGATGACATCATTCCATTCAACAATGAGAGGATTGTTTTAAAAAATTACAAAGAAGAAATTTGGTCTTTGTTTAAATGTAAAACTTTTTCAAGCAAATGTTAAGAAAGTAGTTGCCTAACATCACTTCAATGATTTTACAAAAAGTATAAATAATTCACAATGACAGACTGATCCAGTTATTAATAAAATGGTGGTGTGTTCCTTTAAGTCTTTCACGAAACTCAATTAAATCCTGTTGTCATCTGAAAAGACATCCTGGGCTTTTTGGAGATAAGTCATGTGACAGGCTGGGAACTCCCTTTTTAAAATAAATTACTAAATAATAAAATTGTAATGAATAAAAAATAAAATTTAAAAGTCTAAATGTGAGATGTTTGTTTGAACCCAAAGTGTTTGGAAATTAAGAAAAAAAAGATGACAGTTATTTTTCTTGGATTATAGAAGGATAGAATTATTTAAAAAAAACAAAACAAATAGAAAATCTGAAAAAGCTTCGCAGAGCAGCAGCGACAATAGAATAATAATTATTACAGTAACATCAGGTGAAGAATCAGATGAAGAATCAGGTGAAGAATCAGGTGAAGAATCAGGTGAGTCTGGATTTGTCTGTCGGCAGTGAAGCAACAGAGTTGTTATGAATCAGAGATGTGTTTCTGTGTTTTAGGGCCAAAACCTCACATTCTGTTTGGAGACCATCAGGTTTGGAGGTAAAGTGATTGTGAAGGTTTGTAAAAGCACATTAATACTCACAAGTAACACATGCAAGTAACATTAGATCTGAGCTGTCTGTCAACTGACGAGGCTGAAGATGGAAAAACAACAAAACCAAACCCTGAAAGAACCTAACAAAGTCAGAGTGATACAAACCTGTCTCTCTCTCTCACACACACACACACAAACATACACAAAATATTGTTGTTTGCTCTTGGTCTCAGGTTTTACTTTGAGGTAAAGCCAACAGCAATGCCAGAGGTCACCGTGGGTCACAAGGGCTCACCCTCCCACTTGGGGTTAATTAGTGGCAAACTGTGGAGGTTAAACTGATGTTACATCACCTCCTGCCTCTCTCTCCGCTGACTCTCCCTACACAGCACAACAAGCCGGCCACCTGGGAGTCCAGCGGCTCGCCGGGCGGTGGACGCTGTCACAGAGGAGGGAAAAAATGACCTGTTTACTGTGAAACTATGAAGCGTGCTGAAGAGAGGAGGAAGAGGGAGCGTTGGTGTGGACCTCCACGTTAGGCCCGGAAATAATCAATCGGAGATCTGAGCATCGCCATTAAATCACCAGGAAGACAGGCAGCACGAGGGACAGTGGGAGGATTGAGCATCAGCATTCATTTGAATTAATTAATTATAAGTTTTCATAATCATCTGTTAACCTCTTTTGAAAATTAAAAAAATCCCATGTGCGCAGACGCCTCCCTGTGAAAAACCATGTTCTTGCATTAAAAATGTATTCATGGTTACATTTCTCAGCATCGTGTTAAATAGTTTCACAGCTGTCTCCTGCTCCAGTGGCAGCCGACAGAGAAAACCACCTCACAGGCTCCAATATAATCCTGATCAATCAAAAATGTCAATGTCATGGTATCAAACATTCATGAGCTTCATTTTAATGTATCTCTCTCTGCACTGTTTAGAGGAGCAGGACAGCACAGAACAATATTTATAGATACTTTATTCTATCAAACTTCCTGTTCAGTGATTACATTTATGTTTTTAAATGATATTTTCCATAGGTTTTGTTCAACATTAAGAGGCCTGTGATATTGTGTGATAATGGAGTCAGTGTCCACATTGACTTTGACTCGGCTCACTGTGGATTTGTTAGTGACCTGATTTCTCCTTTTGTCTTAAGACTCAGTCAGAGGCTAAATGACTCTGACTCTGACTCTGACTCTGACTCTGACTCTGACTCTGACTCTGACTCTGACTCTGACTCTGACTCTCTCCCTCTGTCTCAGCAGGTGTGTATCACCTCAGGTGAAATCTCACATCAGCCAGCTCGTCTCCACTGGTGCAAATTAGCACCAATGATGTGCAGCTCCTCAGATCGTAATGAGAGTCTCTCTGCTGCGCTGAGTGGAGGGAGGGTGTTAGTGGACTGAACAGGTCTGGACAGATGAAATGAATCCTGCTACCTGTGTGTGACTGCAAGCGCCACAGGAAGTGGTGCCCGCCCACCGCCAGCCCATAACACGTTAAATAAAAACTTCTTCTAAACGCCGAGTGACTCCGAGTCACAGTGAGGAAGCAAAGTGGAAGGTGGAACTATCTCCTCTCAAACTGGAAAAAAACACACAGCAGGGAAACATCCACCACCATCAACACAACAGCACAGTCAGAGCATCACAGCTGTGACGTCACAACGTTTACGTTTCAGCTGTAAAATCTGTGTTGTGCACATTGTGGTGAACGTGAATCCCAGTGGACTCTGACACTGCAGCGACGAGAAGAACTGAGATGCTGCTCTCTGGTAATTTATCTGAACAACTAGCAGCCCCAGAGGATGAACCCTAAAGACCCTGATGACCTCTTTGACCTTTTGAAGCACCACAATAAGGACAAACCTCTCAAACTTAGCTCAATGATGTCTCAAAATATGTCCCCCGGAGGAAAAAAAAAGGAAAAAGACAAACTCTCTGATCTTTCCTCAAACACCTTCTCCTTCAAGCCTTTTTACAAATCTCCAAACAGCACTGAATCCCCAGAGGATGAACCCATTTGATTTCATTTACTGTAAATGAACTGGAATTAAAAAGTAAATAAATCTTGATTTCTGTCGAATTTTTTTGCTCATAGCCTTGTAGCCTCAGACTCCATGGAGCAACATGCAGTACATGTTTTTCCATTTGTTATGGAAACAATATTTCTGTGTTAGAAATTGAAAATGGGAGAGAGAAACTGCTGCGCACAAAGACGGAATGGTTTTCATAACCTGCTGTAAGAAGAAATGTAACTGAGTCATGTGGAGTTTCATTTCATGGCAAACTACTGACAGTAGCATGAGGAACAGAATTCCATCCACTTACTGAGACGCTTAGTGCTCACAATTTGTCTGCTTCTGAATGAACTCTAATGATTCTGTCCCCTCATGAACCCAAATACCACTCTGTTGTAAAGTTGTAGAGAAGAAAAAATAATAAAAAGTCTATAACTCGGCACCGTCGGTGATGCTCAAGAGTCCAGGTTCCTGCAGTGTGACTGTGACGCTGTGGCGTCATTCCTCTGTACATGCGACAGTTTGAAGTCCATCGTCCTGATGATATCTGAAGATCTGCAGGCAGCACAACAGCCACGTACTGTATCCACACCTCACAGCCACAGGAGCTCCCTCTGTCACTGTCTGTAGTATTTACAGCTCTGTACACGGAATTAAAGACCTCACGGCAAAAAGAAAACAAGAATGAAAACAGCAGCGTCTCTGCAGAAGTCTTCAGGTTGAAGATGAGCTGTTCCTGATAAAAAATGAGCCTGGTTGGTTGGTCTGCTGCAACCTGGCCCAAAAGAGTCGACAAATAAAAAACTAAAAAAGTCCAAACCCAGAAAAAAGAAAAAAATCAAGATAGATAGATAACATCACGCCGTATATTTAAGTAGGATTTACAAGAAGTTCTTTCCCTTCTCGCCCTGAAGGTTTTTTTCTTTTTCAGTTCCAACATGGTAACAGCCTAAAACAATGCACGAAAAGTCCAACTCAAATACATGAGTAGCTAAATAGTTTCCCATTAAATTATCACAACGATGTGGTGTAGTTTACATTCCTTCCACAGCAGCAGGAGCTGAGGGATTTCTTCAGTTGATTTTTTTACTCATTCTATTTTACATTTGATTGGATTCTAGATGTGGGTGGTGGTGGTGGTGGTGGTGGTGTGGGTAAGGTGGGCGGGGGTCTAAAGCCTTGTACAGTGGTTGCAGTTATAAAAAGGAAGAAGGGGAGTCGGTGCCGCAGCACAGCGAGTAATAGGCACAGGGGGCGACAGTGAGGAGGTGGGGCAGGTGGTGGAAAGCAGCACTGGGGAATGAAGGGGGGTGGGGGGGTGGAAGTTGGTGATGTTAGCGTGGAGAGCTGCGCCCTCACAGGTAGATCTCCCTCTTGGAGGTCTGGCCGGTCGGGGTGGTGGCTGAGTGGTACTCCGCCTGGCTCAGCGGGATCTCCTCCAGCCCACAGTCTTTCACAGATGAATCTCCACCAGGGTAGGCACTGCTGTAGGGTGTCATGAATCGCATGTTAGCCACTTTGGAACCGCTGCCACTGCCGCCGCCACCGCCACCGCCGCCACCCGTCCCGCGCTCCTCTGTCATCAGGGGCTTGGGGCTGCCATTGGCCATCAGCTGCTCCTGCCCATCCATCTCCTGGTAAGGCACGAAGGTGGAGAGCTTGGGAGCGTTCTTGGTCACCTTGCGGTTGGGGGAGGGCTGACCGGGCATCCAGCAGGAGTCAGAGTGGCCAAACTCAGTGCATTCACGAGTGCAGTTACCGGTCATCGCCACGTCGGGAAGAGGCCGGAGGTCTGCGGAAAAAAAAGAGAACAGGAGAAAAAAGATGAGTAACCTGGAAACACAGAGCAGAAGATGGTGATGCTGAGGGCGGGGGGGTGGAGGGGGGGGTTGTGTGGCTTCTGTTCCCTTAAAACCAACAAACCTCACAGAGCAGTGTCGTCACTTTCCCTCCTCTGCAGACATCTTGGTAAAAGCAGGAGGTGCTGATTAATACTGTCATTATCCCTTTACCCCCCCCCCCCCCCCCCCCCCCCCCCCCACACACACACACACACACTAGACAGAAACGAATTAAAGCTCAGTGTGTTTTCTTCAAGTCACTAATATTTCACTCATTGCTGAAAGACAACAACAAAAACAACAACAACCACACGTTTCATGTCGGGTCTGTGTGGTTTGAACTCCTGAGCGGGTGAGACAGACAGGTGGACAGACAGGTGGACAGACAGGTGGACAGACAGGCCGAGTTTGCATTAAACCAAATTTCAGCTCAGAGGAGAAAGGTCAGAGATGGAAGCAGAAATATCAATGTGTATGCAGAAGCTAACCTTTCCTCTGTGCGTGACATTAGATCATTCTTTGATACAGGAGGCTGGTGGGGTGGTTCTTGGTGGTGTGTGTGTGTGTGTGTGTGTGTGTGTGTGTGTGTGTGTGTGGGGGGGGGGGAGAAACGAATTAAAGCTCAGTGTTTTCTTCAAGTCACTAATATTTCACTCATTGCTGAAAGACAACAACAAAAACGACAACAACCACACGTTTCATGTCGGGTCTGTGTGGTTTGAACTCCTGAGCGGGTGAGACAGACAGGTGGACAGACAGGTGGACAGACAGATGGACAGACAGGTGGACAGACAGGCCGAGTTTGCATTAAACCAAATCTCAGCTCAGAGGAGAAAGGTCAGAGATGGAAGCAGAAATATCAATGTGTATGCAGAAGCTAACCTTTCCTCTGTGCGTGACATTAGATCATTCTTTGATACAGGAGGCTGGTGGGGTGGTTCTTGGTGGTGTGTGTGTGTGTGTGTGTGTGTGTGTGTGTGTGTGTGTGTGGGGGGGGGGGGTCCTCCCAGGGAATGGTGCTTATTTCCAAAAATGCCTTTGGCTTCATGCATAATTGAAATTCATTGCCTCCTCTTTGCAGGAGAAGCCACAGTGGGCTTTTCTGTGTGTGCGGCCTGATGGCAGGTGTTAATCCTGAAGAGTGCTGAGTCGTCTCCTCAACTTCTCACCACTGCCTCGGCCGTGGACTTCACTTCTCAACTGCTTCTCATGCAAAAGCAATGTGCTCGCAAACGTTAAGTTGTGTGTGAGTGGTTGTTGAGTCGGTGCTTCGCCTGTGAACCTGGTGTCAGCAGGAGACTGCTGAGCAGCTGCTGGACCACGATCACCATGAGCAGGACCACGTGTTCTCATCAAAATAAAAATATCTTCTCAGTCAGAAGAAACTGGCTGTTTCTGAAAGACTTTTACACTGAAAAGCTCCAAAGTCAACAGTTTGTGATAATAAACCAGGATTGTCCCATGTTTTCTGTCTGAACACAACGTGTGTGTGTGGTTCTTCACAAACACCTCAACAGGCCACTTCAACACATCTCTACATTGATCCCGTCTGACGTATCTGATGCATAAGCATATGGTTAGTTTGACATGTGACCTGCGTCAATCTGTAACAATCAGAAAAAAAAACAGTTTTAAAAAAAGGTCACGATAAGAGCTTGACCCCGTGTTCAGGTCCTGCTGCCGCCATCTGTAGCTCTAATCACTGACTTCAGCGCTGAGGTGATGCAGGTCGTGTTCGATACTAATTAAGCACAGGAACTAATTGGCTGCGACCTGAGATGGTGCTAATTGGTGAGCATGATGGGAAGAAGAGTTTGGGCGGTTGGATTGTGGCTAAGTTGTGACATCAGTAACGGTTCCTGCTAACAAGAAGGTCTTGGTCTGGCGGTGAGCATTAACCGCCGCAGCCTCAGACCACCAGCGAATGGGTCATGAAGTCCGACCAGATGTGTTTTTGTGTTTTTTCCTGCCTGTGATTCTCCTTAGTGATGAAAACATATTGTGGTTGTGAACTTTCGCTGCCTGCTAGCGACACCATCGCGGCTTAAACCACCAACATCCTGCAGCAGTGGCAGCAGCACTGTGACTTCAGGTTTCTCGTAAGCGTTAAGGAAAGTTTGGAAAGTTCTTGACAAACCCCTGGAGGAGGAAGCAGCGTCTGTCCTCCTCTCCCTCCTGTAACTGTGGCGAAGCTTGGCGGCGGTGGCGGCGGCGCTGTCAGAGGGCCGTGGTGCCGTATTCAAGGTTGGCTCCATTAGTCAAGGCTTTTTAAAATGGAGTAGCCCTCCTGAGTTTCTCCCCCTATAGCCCTCATCTGCACTCCTGAGTTTCAGTTAACCCTGGGGACCCTCGCTCGCCCTCACGGCCTCTCTCTCTGCATAATACACTCCGTTACCTTGGTCACCGTTTTCCCGGTCAAACTAATTAGATTTCAGAGACTCAGCTTGGGAAGATGTCAGTGGTATGAAATGGAAATAATTTCCAGATGAGTATCTGACATTTTATGCTGTCAACTAGAGTAAAGAGCCCAGGCAGACTGCCCCCCCCCCCCCTTCTTCTTCTCTACTTTTCTGCTCCATCTCTTCTCCTGCAGAGAAGAAAAACCCTGTGCTGCCTCTGCTCTCTGCTGCCTGACAACTGCAAACAAATGTACACAAAAGACAGCTTCTCTTTTTTTCTGCATTTGCTTGAAGTGTTAATGTATTTAATTGCTTTGAAGCGCGTGCGTGTATGTGTGTATGTGTGTATGTGTGTGTGTGTGTGTGTGTGTGTGTGTGTGCGTGTGTGTGTGTGTGTGTGTGTGTTGCAGAGCCGCAGCAGCAGGAAAAACCTTCAATTAACACTTTTCTCTGACGATGACAATGCTCCAGTTGATCATATAGGAACAATAGAGGAGATGGAGGAGGTGCAGCTGCTGTGAACGCTCAAAGACGTCCAGGAAAAAAACACAGGAGCTGCTGGTGACGACCCCCCACCCCCACACACGAGGAACATGAACTTTTAGGAACATTTCACCACCTTGGATTTGTTTCTCTGGAGGAGATGACTGATATTCGCCTGGCTGCTGAGATGGTTGTGATGTCAGTAACATCAGTGATGAGATTCCTGATGTGACGAACACTCATCCAAACTGTATCCAAATCCAGCTGCGTGGTTTCAGCACAGCGTTGTGTTGTTTTAACAGCCGAAGAAAAAAAGTGTTGCACTCACTCTGCTGATGAGTCACGACTGCGACGTGGGCGTAACGGGCTCTGAGCCAATCAGAGTGGACTGATGTTCTACTGGTGGATTAAGATGCTCAGATTGGATCGGAGCACACAGAGTGCGATGATGATGATGATGATGATGTCATATGGATAATATTCGCGTGCAGTTCATTGGTCTTGATGAAATAACTGCAGTTATTTTATACTGTTTGACGAGGACACATAAAGACACACAGCTAATGCAAACGCACAAAACAGCAAAACTCAATATGTGCTCATCGTCTCACATCACCTCCAGAACAGTAATACTGCATGTACACACACACACACACACACACAGAGGTTATCCCGGCATGTCAGTGTGTACTTCACTCTGTGTTCCTATTAAGATTTTACAATCAGCACGTTAAACGTCTTTTTCCAAACCTATTACCAAGCCTCACTTTCAAATGTGATGACAGTCGGTGACAATAACATGGTGTGTTCCTACAGAAGAGTCAGATGTCACAATCAGACCAGTGGAGGCTGACAACACAATCAACAGGCCACAGATATATTCTGTCTCTTCATTTTATGATCCTACAAATGAAAACTGCTTGTTCTTTATTGCCCCAATCTGTCCCACACTCACACACACAGTGAATATATGTGACAGATCGCCATGGAGACGCTCCTGGTCCCAGAGAAAATTAGTCCTCAGCACTTTTTATTTACAAGGTGACACAGTCCTGTTTTTGATTTAGTGGCAGCCAATAGATCATTAATGTAGTGTTTCTCCTGCCTGACCAATCAGGAGTCAGCGAGACGTCTCACCTCTATTTATATCATCAGGACGTGAACATGCAGCTAACTAACATGACGTATAACTCTGCACTGTCATAAACACACACACACACACACACACACACACACACACACACACCATTATTAATACAGAATCCAAACTTTTCGAGCTAAACAAGGCTAACGGCTGCAAATTAGCTTCAGCTCGTCAACCTCTGAATACAAACACATACAAATATATGTATGGTTATTCCTGTTACACAAATACACAAACACACATTATTTAAATATAGAACATTGAAACTTTTCCAGCATCCAGGTTTTTATTTCCTCTCTCTGATACCACCACCCCCCCCCCCCCCCCCCACCACCACCACCACACCCCTCCTGACCCCCAGCTCCAGCTCTGTGTGGAAACCTTTGCCGGCTCTAATTAAACTTTGGGCAGATTAGAACTTTGCCTTGTCAGTCTTTATTCATGCTTAAACAAGTTATTACTTTTTTGAGAAATTAAATTAGCCGACAATTAATTAATCGACACAGAGCTGGAAAAGCGGAGCGAGGGGAGGAGGGACGGAGGAAAGACGGGAGGGAGGTGAAGCAGGGGGGTGGGAGTGGAGGGGAAAGGAAGAAATGAGGGGTGGGTTTGGCAGGAAATGAAGGAAACTGAGTCAGATTCATCTCAAGAACAAAAGAAAATAAAAACCTGAGGATGCTAGATACATAAATTCCTTCCTTTCCTTTCTCTCCACTTCATCAGTCCCTGGTTTCTTGCAGATATCTAATCAGAAAATAATCCCAAAGTCCGAAATCAGATCCTCCCTTCATCTTCACCTTCATCTCGTCCCTCCTGCAAACACTCACCCAGCCGTGTCCACTTCACCTTCATCACTTCACGTCTGATTCCTGCTCTAAAGTCTCTCTGATAGTCTGATCAATAAGAACCTTATCAATATGGCTGCCGCCTTCCCAGCAGGCCTATAGCTCAGATAACGATGTGGCGCTGAGACGGTTTCACCCGCAGCAGGCGGCGAGCAGCGGAGGCAACAGTTAACATCCAGGTGTTTCATTTTGTCATCTAAATAAAAACTTTATTTACTTTTCAATACTACATGAAGAAAAACGCCTGTTTGTGCTGAGAACTGCTGTCAGTGAGTGGAGTACAGTGAAACCTCGACTTACGAACGCCTATACTTGCGAACTTTTCGAGATACGAACCGGAGATTCAAGATTTTTTTGCTTCCTCTTATGAACCAAATTCGACTTACGAACCCGAGCACGGAAAAATTAAAAACATTTCCCCGACCGCTGCCATTACGTGTGACCCGTGAGCGAGTCTCTGAGCGTGTCAGGTGACTGAGGCTGTGTCCGAAATCGCTCCCTAACCCCTATACAGTCCACTACATTCATTTCCCTATGTAGGGAGTAGGGAATAGGGATCGAAAAAAATCGTTTCGATTTACGAACGTTTCAACCTACGAACCCGATCACGGAACGAATTAAGTTTGTAAGTCGAGGTTTCACTGTATCATCCAACACACATCAAGAATCCTCAGATTTACCCTCACGTGTTTCATATCTGTGAATGGTTGATGTGTGTGTGTCACTGCTGCTGGTTGTTTAAGCTGTGATGCAACGTCGCCGTGCCGCCGGATCTGACCCGACCCGGGTGGGATGGCCCCGCCCCCGTGTCCCGCTCTGCAGCGTTAAGCTGGCTCTTTAGCATCAGTCAGACAGACTGAATGAAATCACGTTTCAGCTGAAGCTGTGATGAGCGGTGCTGCAGCTGAGGAGAAGAAACAACCAACATTTTTATTTGTAGCATTTTGTCTTCTGGCTCAGCAGCTACTAACCAAAGCTACTGCGAGAGAAACCGCCCCAAGCTATATCAAGTACAACAACACAGCAGCTTCTCCTGACCATAAATATTTGACCAGTGCACCCTGGTGTGTGTGTGTGTGTGTGTGTGTGTGTGTGTGTGTGTGTGTGTGTGTGTGTGAAAGAGGGAGAGAGAGTTCATTAAAGATGCAGAGGAACGTGGTTTGTGTTTGCTTTGAATGCACAAACTGACCTGAATACACAAACTGTGGCCGGGATCAGAGCTGGCAGCCGCAGCACATCTGCATCTGCTTAAAGCGAAGCTCGCTTTCTCTTTTGATTTTATTTCATTTCAGAACTAGGTCTCGCTTTATTAATTTCAGGCGGGAGGCGGTGGTACCGTAAACTAAATCAACGCCTCCCCACTCGTCTCTGATTGCTTTGGTATTTCTTTCTTTTTGTCTCATTTGTGGAGATAAAGCACCAAGTCGTCACCCGGCGACTTCGACTAGATTCTCATTTCCACACACATTAATGCAAATAGGAACACAGCCCTGTTGCCAGATAGTACGTCCACTCCGGAGAAACGTCCCACAGTCTGCCACACTTTCACTGTTTGTACAAAGTGATGTTTACAAATGGCTTCTTCCTGTACAGTTCGACTTCATCAGAGCAAAAACCTGGAAGAAAATTGGGTCTTGACTGAAGAAAATAATGAAGGAACTAATGAGCTCCCTCTGAGTTTAATATCTTCTTACACGTGAACACCTGAGTCAATGGACATCTTCTTGTGGACACCTGGGAGTCCATTATCATTTCTCTGCATGCTGTACTTTCTCCAAGTGGAGACCAGGGAGGCCATTACAGTCTCTCAGCGGACACCCCAGGGATCATTATCGTCTCTAAGTGGACAAGTGAGTCCATTATTGTTTCTACTTTGACACATGGAGGTCTATTATCTTCTCTATGTGGACACCTGAGTCCATTTTCATCTCCATGTGGTCACGTGTGAGTCTAATTTTGTCTCTTTGTGGACAGTGGGGAGTTTGTTTTTGTGCCTACGTGGTCCTAAGTCCACCAGTCACAGGTCCAGTATTGTCTCATAGAGCACTGAGTCCATTATTGTCTCTGTGTGGACGCCTGAGTGCGTTTTTTATCTTCGTGTGACATTAAAGTCCATTTTCAAGAACATTCGGGACTCGACTGTCTCTCGTCCATCGTTATGATGAAGATGATTAAATTAAATATCTGCGAGGTGATGATCAACTGCACTAAATAATAAATATAAATATAAAGTCTGAGGTTCTTGGGTAATGTAGGATATTGAACATATAGTTGGATTCTGTCCAACAGATACTGATACAGATATAAACATCTCACTTCTGACATGAAAACTCCACGTCAGAACTTCCATTGGAAGTAAACTGTGGGAACCTGGAGGTACGACTCCACGTCTTCCACAGCTTATTTTTGGGACAGATGGTGACATGGATCAAACAGCCGAACTCGCTGGAGGCCTGTGTTGTGTAGAACGTGATGATATGTGATGGGAGTGATGGACGAAACAACTGAATGAAGCCTCTGATTGTTTCAAAGGAAACTTGAGACTCTCGTGAATTCACTGTCAGAGCAAACTTACAGACCTGTCAGTGTTGTTCTAATGCTGCGGGTTGAAAGTGTTCCTGTTTACGCCTGCTGCTTCAACATCACACACACACAGACACACACACACATCACACACATCACACACACACACATCACTCACACACATCACACAAGAAGCAGAGACGTAAACCAAACTCAGTGACCCTCCACATAACTGAAGCGCCTGTGTTCCTCCCGACTGTAAATAACATCAAGCAACCGGAAAATAACACACATCAATTAATTAATTAATAACAAAAAAAAACAGAAACCTGAGACACCTGCAGATCAGATCTGACAAAGGACCAAATTAGTAATGAAGTGAAATGAATCTGCACAGTGAGAGAAATGCCAACCAGTCACTTATTAATAGTCCAGAGGAAAAAAAGAGCGCACACACACGCGCACACACACGCGCACACACACGCGCACACACGGTTATACTAACACCCCGGTGGAATCAGCCTACTATGAAGGAAAAATTCAATTATCCTACAAAAGTGAATAAATTTGCAGCATCACAGCCTGCGGCTGAAGCTGCTGCCTCCGTTTCTCTGGATGCATTTGGGGACAATGTGGGGGGGAGGGGGGGGGGGGGGGGGGGGGGGGGGGGGGGGGGGGGGGGGGGGGGGGGGGGTTGAGGCTTATTAATGGGACCTCACAGTCTCTGTCACTGTGGAAACACATTGAGAACTGCTCCCCCACACGCAGCCGTGTGAGCGTCACGATGAGCTGCTGATGTTCCAGTTCAGTTCACGCAGAATCACAGTTCATCTAAACATCCACCTGCTGAACAGGAAACTCAGAGTAATTCTACTGCACTGGGTGTTTGTACTGCATGAACCTAATGTTCCACTAGAATATAAACTGGACGTGCTCCAACTCTGCTGCTCCAATACACCGTCTTCCAGTAAATACACAGAAGATACTGTAGATACTGCAGTAAACGTATTACATACACAAGGGCTTGTGTACTACTGGTACTAAAGTATGTGTAAATTAGTAACTCTAGTGTATAACAAGATAGCAAAATGGTCCACTATAATGATAACTATAATAATATATTGCAGGTGTAATAAATTGTTTGTATACGATGTGTATTGCACATACTGAATAGAAACATTTGTTGTACAGTTGTGTGCAGCTGCATGTTGTCTTGCAGTTAAAGATGGCCGCCACTCCGACGTCGAGGCCTTTGTTCAGCGTAAGCTGCTGATCTGTGTATACAGTGTGTGTGTACATGTGTACAGACAGATGTGCTGTGATGAACAGACTTCAGTCCATCCATCAGGCAGCAGAAGATTGGTTCTTCTGGTTTGTCAGCAGCAGGTTCTCATGTTTCCTGACCCATCACTACTGTCTTCTCTCGACTCTGGATCTACTGTGTGTTCGGCATGACGCCTGTCAGCTGCTCCGCTCAGAGGCACTTCCTGTTTTGATCCGACAGTAACGGTCTACCTGCGGCTGACTGATGCCGTATCGCTTTCCTCCGCACTGAGTGATGCCGCCGACAGATTGATGCTGACGCGTATGACCGGGCACGGAAAACAACATGTGACAGGCGTGTTGAGGAGCAGCAGCAAAATGACAAGCTGCACACGTAGTGTTTTGTTGTGTTCAGGTGCAGCAGCTTGGCCTGATCTCATGGGAAATTTGTACTTATTTATGTTACAAGAAATGCCAACATTGATTTGACACTATGTGTGAAAAATGGAGGATTGTGTTCAATTTAGCAAAAGAAACCACAGACATGAAGTTTTAAAACTTTAAACCAGGAAAAACATTTTAATCTCTCTTTATCTTAAAGCTGACACTGAACCTCCATAATCCCGATTTGTTTACATATTTTACCATTTGACGAGTATCCGACTACGTGTAAAAAAGAAGGCGAAACGAAGGCCGCGATAAATTATAACTAACCTAGTTTTTATGTTTCCTCGTGAATTCAGGAAACACAGATTTTACTTCATATTTCAACAATGGTGTTTCCCTTTTGGAAAGAAATCGTCTTTGAACATTGTCTTGAAAAGGAACCAAAACTGTGCCGCGATAATTTACTGAGAAAGAAAAAAAAAAGAATAAAGGCTGCAGATCAACTTTTCAGATTTTTTTTCTATTTTCAATGAAGGAAATAAAGTGTGCCGCATTATTTTTCCCTGCACTGCTGGAAATAAGTAATAGAAGCCAAGTCAGTCAGTAGGCATCGAGGCTGCAGCTCGACGACGCTGCTCTCAGGAGGAAAACCAACTAAAGCTCCTGCAGAAAAACTGGTTCACTGCAACTACAGCTGCTCAGAAACAGCTCGGCACTGTTGCATAATGAAAAAGGTAAGAATCAACTAAAGACAATAACGAGATACGTAGACTAAAAGACATGTCTATACTGTACTGGCAAAGGAACTCTGTCCAACCTGATCCAAATGTTTCAGCAGCTTCACCTCAACCAAACTCAGTATGTGTGGATCAGTAAAAAAAAAACCAAACTTATCTGATCATAGCATCTGTAACGTCAGCGGGACACTTCATCAGCTGAAGACCACGCGGTGTAACTGAAAGTTCCCTAAATAATGTTCCCAAAGGCAAAAAAAATCAAGACCGTGGATAGAACCCTGAGGAACACCTCCGAACACAATATATGTCTCTCAGTCTGGACACATGAACACTGTTGAAAACTGCTGTGCCAATATTTTCAAGAATATGAATTTACCAAAATGACCTTGTGACAAAAGGAGGTTTCCAGTGTCCTTCTCTTTAATCCTTTCTTTATCTTTTTCTTTATTTTATGTGGTTATTTGTTTTCTACCTCCTCTTGTCCATCCGCCTTTGATCCTTTGTTCTTCCTTTCCTTTGTTCCCTGCTCACTTTTTGTCTGCCGTTGTCCTCAGCTATGTTTCTACCTACGTGTTTTCCCTCTCTCAGCCCCGATGTCCCGTCAGTCTTTGTTCTTCCTCTCTGCAGCATCTCCAGCCAGCAGGGAGGAAGAAGGACCAGAACTGCTGAGATCAAAGTTGACTCTTTCTGTATGTGAGTGTGGGTTTATAGGAAAATATAGTGGAGAAAGGCAGATACAGTATGCAGGTACAGTCCATCTGTGTTACAGCATGAAAGGCGCTGTAGGAAAATAGAGTTTGACTTTGCTGAGAAAGCAGAGATGAAGAGTAATAAGTCTAAAAGGAGAAGGAAACAGCTCGGACAGAGAGAGGACTGTTCGTGATGTTAGGAGAGCTCACCTCATGTTGTTCTTATTGATGGAAATCAGATAAAATGAAACTCAAATCAAACTTCTAAAGCTGCTCGACAACACAAGAGTACATACAGATTGTCTTTTCCAGTGTGGCTGAATAAAGTTCAACTTAAAGTTACTTTAACTTTATTGTCCATGTGATGAATAATACACAGAAATATTTGGGATAGAAGCTGATTTTTCTGGATGGCAGTAAACAGCTCTACATGACCTCGGGGGTGAAGCCTGAAGGACATAATGGACACTGATGTCAGTCGTCAACCAGACCGACCACCTGTGTCCACTCATTTGTCTTAATGAGACTAAAGTGGTAATAAGCAGGAAGGAAGGAAGGAAGGAAGGAAGGAGGGGAAATGATTTGAGAATGAGAGTGTGACAAAGCCTGATATCGACTCCAGATAGTTGATTCTCTGCTTCAGGCCACAGCTGACCGCCACACACACACACACACACACACACACACACACACACACACACACACACACACACACGCACACACACACACACACCTTTCTTCTTTTCTGTTCCACTACATGTCTCTGAGCTACTACCCAGAGTTCAAAGGTCAGCAGAACGCCTGCAGCTAAACCTGAACCTGAACTCACAGCTCTGTGTGTGTGTGTGTGTGTGTGTGTGTGTGTGTGTGTAAGCTGTTGATGCATTCAGGTACAGACGCTTTGAATTCATCATTATCATATGGATGTAGCCTACACAACGTAATGTTGTCTCCTAGCAACTGTATCTCCTATGTGTGTGTGTGTTTGTGTGTGTGTTGCCAGATCAATAGGCAGCAGGGGCCCCAGTGACTTATGTGATAGATAAGTTCTACAGTGCTGCTGATTGCACTGATATCACACACACACACACACACACACTTTCTATTTATAGTATGTTTACATTTAATGACTGTAGAGGGGTTAGAGGGCACACATAAAGCCATATATTCCCTGTGTGTGTGTGTGTGTGTGTGTGTGTGTGTGTGCGCGACAGTGTGACTGTTAGAGTCACAATGGAACAAAGTCAAGTGTGAAAACACAAACAGAGTTTGTACAGTGAGATGTCAGTGACTGTGACTAACCGCTACACACACATGTCTTCACGTCCACATGTCCACATGTCCACATGTCCACATGTCCTCTGTGAGCAGGTGAAGACACTGCAGAAAATGGGATTCATGTTTGTCCCTTCACAACCTTCACTCGTTCAGATGTGTTAACTTATTTGGAGTGAATGATTTTTACACTCAGATAATGCTGCTGGATCTCTCTCTCTCTCGCTCTCTCTCTCACACACACACACACACTCAAACACACACACACACACACACACACACACACACACACAGAGCTGAAGCATTTCACGCTCTACATAGGCCATATCATTATTGGAAATGAAGAAACACCTCCTCTTGTAAAGCTGCACTCTGTGGCCACGTCTCATTCCACTGCTGTTTAATCCTGTGTGAGATCAGCAGGATAAAGATCTGACGAGCGCTGAGTCGGCGAGGAGCTGCTGCGTGTGCTCCGCCGGCTAACGTGAACAAATCAGCCTGATACAGGCTAAATCTAATACTGCTCCCGGGCACATTACTCCCACAATGCAATGTGGCGGACGACTTCTTTGGCGGGAGAGATACGACGCACTCTGAGACCAAAACATCACGACAACAACCACAACAACAACAACATTCAAACAGAAACCATTCAGCTCACAAACCACAAACACTGCTCTACACAATCTATTAAAAGTCACGTGTGACGTGTGTGTGTGTGTGTGCGGACGCTGATGTTGTACACTCTCACTCAGGCCGTGTCGCACAGCTCGTCCTCTGGCAGCCATGTTGGAATCAGCTGAACATGAAATCTACTGGTGTTCAAGCTGCTGTTTGATTGGTTTGGATGGAAGCTCCGGGAGCATCATGTACCTGCTGCTGCCGCCGTGTTATTTCCTGTATCAGCTACAACACACACACACACACACACACACACACACACACACACACACACACACTGCCTCTAACGGAGCCGTCAGCTCGCTCGCAGCACAACAGGCAGACAGATTCAAACCAGATGTTCAGACTGAGAGAACAGCGTGAGCTTCACGTGCTGCTGTTAGGACACAGAGCGCTCGTCCTCCTCGGCTGCTCTAATTGGCCGACGCTGACCGGAGCCGGGTCGTTGGAGTCACCTCCACGCTCGTTAGATATGGAGATTTAGTAACAGAGGGAGGGAGGCAGGAGAGAGGGAGGGAGGGGGAGGGAGGAAAATGAAGCGTTTGAAATGTTATCTTTGCATTTTTAATTTGACCTTTATGAGTCTGATGAGATTTAACTCTCTCAGTGTGGAGTCCTGGTGTCATGTGACTTTAAAGACAAATCTCCATCAAAAGACAAGAGAAGAAGAAATGAAAACACTGACTTAACAAAGCAAAGAGACTCCTCACACCCTGTACTCTTTGTTAAAGCCGTATGAGGCAAATTGCAATTTGTCAATATGGGCTATACAAATAAAATTTGATTGATTGATTGATTGATTGATTGATTGAGCTGTGACCAACTCAGAGGTTTTTCCTTCTAAACCTGACTCATCAACTTCTCAGAAAATACTTCAGTATTTTATCAGCTGGAACCAGCAGGTGACACAAACAGCTCCAGATCCACTTCCTGTTGTTTATTTCACTGACTGTGCCTCGTTCAATGATCTTATGTTATCATTTGCTAATGTTGAGACTGTAAAGCACATCGCTCCTGTGTTCGTATGTGTGTGCAGTGCATGCTGGGACAGGCTCCATCCCCGTGACCCTGAGCGGTGTATGGAGGATTTAGAAAGTACACGGACGGATCATCTAGATGCAAATTCCAATAATCTCCTTATAAAAGTGTTTCTAAATGCATTGATTAGGCAATCGATGATTGTGACGGGCTGAGGAGTGTGTAATTAGCGGCGGCTGCTGTGGTGCTGCTCCGTCAGGAGGCAGCTGTAATCTGACATCAGGCGACAGGAGGAAATGTGAAGAAAGAAATGATGGCGGCTGTTGAGAGAAAAACTCTGGCTGTCATGAGAGTGAAACGATGTGGGCGGGATAATGAAGGGACTTTTATGCAAAGCGGCGGGTGTCGTGGCGAAAGTCTCGCGCTCGCTCATCATGAAGCCATAATGATGCATGAAGGGCCCCTTCATGTTTCTGACATGATTATGAGTGATTTATTGGCACCCCATGGTAATTAACATCAGATTATCTTCTCCAGGAAGCTGTGAAGTCTCACGCCGCCGCTGCTGCGGCGCCTGGAA
>JAFBJQ010000157.1:42347-49847 GCA_016785345.1 Trinectes maculatus
AGATCCAACCTAATGCTGCACAAGCCTGACTGTCAAACTGACACACACTATATCAATACACACACACACACACACATAGGCCTCTTTCACATATTCACTTTTTAATATTTTCCTCTTCATGTTCAGACATGAATGTGTTTAAGTGTTTCGGTCGGTGAATGTTGTGTGCGTGTGTGTGTGCGTGTGTGTGTGTGTGCGTGTGCGTGTGTGTGTCTGTCACTCTCTCTCTCCTGTCCAGAGAGTTGGATGGTGATTAGCGTTGGGATTCTGGGACTCTGGCCTCAGTTTTCATTAACAGCCATAAACACAGTTCTGCTGCACCACTGAGACCGACAGCAGGCTCTGTGTGTGTGTGTGTGTGTGTGTTAGAGAGAGAGAGAGCGAGCTTTGTTGGTGCTTTGATGTTAAGAAAGAAAGGGACAGACAGACTGATACAGAGAGACTGATACAGACAGACAGACACAGACAGAGCGAGAGAGACAGACAGGCAGAGCGAGACAGACAGACAGACAGACAGATGGGTGGGAGGTTGTTTATCATGGCAGTAATTAAGCTGCTGTTTGGCTTTAATTAAAATATACCAGCAGCACTAAGTTCAGACAAAACACACACGACATATTGAGCCATTTACTTATCACAAAGGATGAGGTGGAGGACACACACACACACACACACACACACACACACACACACACACACACACGCGGCTGTTAAAGAAGAATAATAAATATATTTGCACAGTGTTGAATAACAAAGCGTCTCATTGATCTGCCCATTAAAAGAAACACACACCCAGAAGCTGGTGGCCTGTGTGTGTTCACTGCACTTTGTTCGCCTAATCCAGTCCCTCATTGTCGTCTGCTCGCACTGTGTGATCGCTGTTAATGATTAATGTGTGTCTGTGGAAAGAAACGAACCCAGAGCCGCCACCTGCACACAGTGTGAGTCTTCACCTCACAATCTGCTCACACCTACACATGTAAACACATCCAGTAAAGACATGCATATGCAGCAGGTGAAAACTGATGCAGCGGTCAGCCTCCACTGTCTATAACCACTACACACACGCAACACAAACGCAACACAAAATGTACACAATATGAAACAGAGCAAAGCAACAAAGTGTTGTTCGATCATGAGCAATTCATTGTCTCCTACACGACTTGACAGGCTTCATGTCTAATACAGCTGCTGTTTCCTGTTATCAGCTGTGGACTTTGTGAAATGAGCGGACCTGACAGGCATGACACACACACACACACACACACACACACAAAATACATACAGAGTGTAAAACCAGTGTCACGTCTGGTATCAGTCACGTGTTTATTGTGATAAAAAGCTGAGAATACAAAGTACATTCACAGGTACGGCAGCGGGTCACAGAGCTGCTCTGTGCGACTCCTACAGCAAACCATCGATGACTACAAATATTCAAACTCCATGTTACACCATGTTACAACTTTATACCCCGTAAACATACTGATATAGTTCAGAACACACACACGGCTGTAATTACATAGAAAAAGTCCGAGGTTGAGACTCGTCTGTTACTAAGGCGTCGCAATGACCCACCAGCTGAGTCCTACACAGGTTTATTCACTGAATGATACAGACAGAAGCAGAGTGACTGACAGGTCAGCGACAGATTCAGTCTTTAGAGGTTTGACTGCCGTGAAGAGTGGATATGACAGAGGCCAAATTCATAAAATAAAAAAACCCAAACAAACAAACAAACAAACAAACAAACAAACAAACAAACACACGGATTCATCGTTGAGTTTAGGTGAAAAGGAGGAAGAGGGAGGATAAACTGTGAAACTATTTCAACTACAGGATAGATAGATAGATAGATAGATAGATAGATAGATAGATAGATAGATAGATAGATAGATAGATAGATAGATAGATAGATAGGTAGATAGATAGATAGAGTCCTCTCATTCGTCCATATTCAACCTGATTGTTTTGTTGATATGCTTCGCTCCATCAGATTAGTCGTTAACAATTGATCAGGTCTTTTTGGCGCCACCTACAGACCAGCTGCCACATTACTTTGACTTGATATGATTTGTTTTCAGTTGGAGCTGAAACATACATATGAGTGTAAGTGAAGAAGAGACAGAGTCAGAACTTATCTTTGTCTCTTGTTAGTCACAGACCTACATGTTCATCAAGTAGTGATACCAGAGGTCAAAGAGGTCAGCTCCTGTCAGTTCCTGCCAGAGTTTCTATTGGCCATTGAGAGGAGGAGGTGGGCGGGGCTGATTATCTGCTGTTCACCCTGTCCTCCGAATCCTGACTGTCAATCATCAACTACAGGCACCAGGGCTACGAAAAAAAAAAAAGAAACAGGGATTTATCTGCCTATAAAACGTGACCTGGAGAAACAAAGTGGAGCTTCAGTCCTCATACGGCAAAAACACAGCTTTAAAAATCCAGCTGGAAAAAGAGCAACAAGAGCAAAAACATGAAAATGAGTCTAAAAGCTGATAATCCAGCGTGATGGTGACGACAGAGTCCACTTAGGCTCCAGTTCCATCCACACGCACAGAGACCACAGCAGCGTCGACAAAAAGACAACGTACAAATCCACCTCCTGAAAAACGAGGAAAACCCAAATGCCACTGATTCACGACGTCTTTCTCTCGTCTGAGTTTCTGACTTAGCTCTTCTCGACAGAAACCAGAAGCATGAAGCAAAAACAAGCAGTTTATGACCAGTGACGAGGAGGGCAGGGAAGAGAGAGAAAAATCCTCAGAGCTGCAGCGGAGAGGGGAAAAAAGAGCTCGGGGACTTATTCGCTTTTGTTTTTGTAAATCGGAGGGAAAAAAGATGCTGTGTGTGTCTTTAGTTTTGTCTTAAGGCAGTCTTTTTTGTCCGGCCGCCCTCTCCAGCACGGTGCTCGACGACGCTCCACCTACAAGAGGATAGATACGAACGTCTTACACCTCAGGTAACGCAGCGCAGAAAACACATTCCATGCAAAATGTCTCATCAATGAGGGGAAAAAAAAATCAAAAAAAGGAGGATTAATTCAAAACTGTCTGAAGAAAAGAAAAAAAATGTTTTCAAAAGAAGGTAATTAAAAATGTAGGAGCTGTCTGCAGAGCCACAGTAAAGTAAAAAAAAAAAAAAAAAGTCGATCATAAAAACGTAGAAACAACTCACACAGTCACAGAGAAACACAGCACTTCTCTAACTGCATTAATTATATTTCACTTTGTAAGATGAAAACAGAAAATAACACGTTTGCTCAGATTCTCGTCGTCACTCATGAAAAACATGAAATGGTCAAACTGAGAGCGATTCATGAAATGAGCACAAACTCTGAAACAGAGAAAAATAAAAACATTCCTTCAGTGGGATTTGGGAATTATAAACAACACATGTTGATTTAGAGGCTGAGCTGAGGAGGACGTTATGGACGCTGCTTTGTCGGGTTCAAATTGTAAATCTGAAATTAACATCTATCCATTAAAGTTGGAACCTCAACTCAATGAAAATATTTTTATGTACAAACTGTCGTTTATTTTTTCTACTTGTGATAAAGAAATTATTTGGTTCAAGAACAAACAGCTAAAATGAGCAAGTGTCTGTCCAAACTGTCCAAACTGTCCCAACTGTCCCAACTGTCCAAACTGTCCCAACTGTCCCAACTGTCCAGATGGGATCTCGTTTTCTCCTCATTACACAACGTGCTGTTGTCGTTTTAAAAGTCTCAGTGTTTCACTTTTACTTTCATCCCTTCTTCTCCTCCTCTCATCTCCTTTCCTTGCTCTTTTCCGTATCCTCCTCTCCTCCTTTGTTCCTCACCATCCTTCCTTCCCACTTACGTCTCCTCCCTCCCTCCCATCGCGGCAGCATCTGCTCATAATGAAACACACAGTTTGACGTCGCTCTCGTTTAGAGCCTCCGCCACGCTACCTGCTCCAGAGGTTACCTCCTGCCAGGCGCGTTTGTTAGACATCACTGGCTCCACCCTCCTCCCTCCTCCCTCCTGCCTCCTCCCTCCTCCAGATGTCATTGATCTGGGAAATGGGTCACACCAGTGCAGAATCAAAGCCAGGTGACACTGGGCTCAGAGGCAGAGACAGTATGTAAATATAGGATGTGCTCATATTTAGAAGGAAGGAGAAAAGTGACGGCTGCAGTTCGGGGCATTCGCAGGTTGTGATCATGGAGCCTACGACCTGCAGATGTGACAGATGAAGGAGGTGCAGCGGGAGAACCTGACATTGATACCTCACTGATCCATAAACATGGGTTCTGATGTGGAAGAACCAGAAATACATTCAGCATGTTTTATCTTTTACGGCCTTTTTCCAAAGCAAAGTCGTTTTACAACAGAAGATATTTCTGTTTCTCATAAACTTATAGAAGCTGTGATGCTTTATAATTTATATTGTATCGTATATTGTGTGATGGAGGAACTATCTAATCCCTGTCAAGCCTCTCACACACACATTCATTGAACAATATCTAAATACTGAAAATGATAAATACGTTCTTCTCCTTCAATGATGTTTCATGTCCTGAGATGTTTGCTATGCAGCCGTGCTGCTGGTGTGTGATGTGTTTGTGTTCTGTCCACATTAAGACAACGCATGAGCAGAGAAGGTCAGAGGTGAACATGGAGACAGGAGAAACACCACAGAGACCACCGGTGGCTGAGAGGGTGAGAGGTCATGTTTCCCTCAGGTGAAGATCTGTCTGCTCAAACGCCTCCTGAAACGTCCACCAAGAACTTTTGATGTTGGACAAAACAATCTCAACTCAATTTGGCAAGGATATGAAATGAGGCAGCAGCTGAGCCTGTAACCTCCCAGGATGTGCTAAAAACATCCTGTCATCAACACTGTGCTGAAATAAACACGCACACGCACACACACACACACCACACGCACACATGCCGCTGCTCTGTTTGCAGGGAGCGATGAGCTCTGCTGAACAGAGAGAAATAACCCTGAGGCCATTTACTGTCTGTGGAGTGGAGAGACCATCTCACTCTGACTGGTCCACTCACAGGTCCAGCAGCAGGTCTCAGAGCAGCAAACCACTGATGACTTTTAGACTCTGTCAACATTGTGTTACAGTGATAGGAAGGTAGATGTTAGACTGCGATGTACTGAAGAAAAAAAACCAAACTCTGGACCGCAGATCCTGAGGTGTTGACGTGCAGGAGGTGGCAATGGCTGCAAAGTCATTTCAAAGAGTGGAGATATTATCTCTATAAATAGAGGTGATTTATGACGGTGGCTACTCCCCTCGGAGGAGGACGTCCGGCCAACGCGACTCTAAAGGTACAAAGCTGAGCGATCAGTGAGGTTAAACACGACCCGAGTCACAGTCAGAGGCTTAAAGGAGGTCAACCTCCTGGTGGCAGGTCTAACGTACAGCAGGTGGACCATGATGGAGCAGAAGGTTACAGGGGGAGCACCGCTGGGAAAATGTCACTGATAAGGTGGACTTGTTGGAAAGTTTGGTTCTGAGATGCCACGTATTTCACATTCATGATACTCCACATGCTACTTTTTCTTTTCATTATCATCTTAACCAGATGAATGCTGATGGAAGAACAACAGGTGCAGTGGTTTGGGGAGGTGGCGGCGTCTCAGTACCCAGAAGGTGAAGATTTGGGTGATTGCGCCATCATCAAGCTTGGGAACGTGAAATTTGCGGTTTATACAGCCTGGATTGGCTGAAAATCCGTGTGGGACTATTAAAGGTGTTTCTTCTTCTTCTTCTTCAAAGCGAGGTGGCTGTATTTTCACAGTGGCTCGTCTGCGGTGCCTGAGCTTCCCTCAGGTCTTCAGACTGAGAGGGAGCTGACATAAAGACCCCTGTTAACACAACCTCCACACACACCGAGTCGCTCTGCACCAACCTCCGCATTCTCCACTCGCTCACGCTCCAACAGCTGCACACAATGGAGAATGTAAAAAGGCAAAGGGGCCTTTTTGGCATTTTTTTTTTTACCTGCATGAAGGTGTCGTCTGGCTGCATGAAAGAACTTTCAGTGCCACAGAAAGGCAGTGTAAGTCGACAACCTGTCTACCTGTCAGGCTGAGCACTGCGCCGCAGTGTGCTGCATTATCACACTGCGTCCACAACAGAACAAACACCGGCCTGCGTTTGTCTCCAACTGTTTGTGTCCGACGGTGTCGCGCAGAGTTAAAATTTGTAAAAACTGGTGATGTAGTAATTCGACAAACCCATGGTTCTGTCCAAACCTGCTTTTTTCCCCCTTAATTAAGTATTACCCTGGGTCACACACAATTCTATAATGCTGCACTAGTTAATATTTGTTCTTTATTTTTATTCTTTAATTTTATTTGTATGTATTTGACGCTGCTGGCCCTGAGGAACAAATACAGACCTTGAACCTGGAACATAATAGTTACATGATATATGCATCTTTCAAGTGATTTTAATTTTTTAATTACTTCAAATAGAATAATTATTGTTTGGTGATATGATATATATATATATATATATATATATATATATATATATATATGTGTGTGTGTGTGTGTGTGTGTGTGTGTGTGTGTGTGTGTGTATATATATATATATATGTATGTATGTATGTATGTGTATTGTATATATATATATATATATACATATATATATATATATATATATATATATACAGTAAATGCCATTAAGAAAAGCTGTGTGTGTCTTTTTGTTTTTGTTTTTTTCCACGTATCAGCTGCTGCTATGATCGACACAGTCGACTTCATCAAGCCCGCGTGGCTTATTGCCCTTCATTAGATAACATTGTCAGCAGTATTGCAGCAGTGTTATCGGGCTGTTTACGTGGCTCATCCTTCGGATTTATTGTTGTTTCTTTATGAGTCGCTGTTAAACAGATTTACTGTGGACGAGGCTGAGGAGAGCGTGACGGCCGAGGGGGAGAAAAAACGGACGGGTCTGACGGAGAGACTCCATTTTGGAGAATTAAATCAGTTAAATGGCTGTGGGGGAGTGGAGGAAGCTGGATGTGTCTGCCGGCTGAACAGCTCTCAGAACAATGCCTCACTCTCTCTTGCCAAGGCTGAATCTTTTCTCTCTCTTTCTCGCTTTATCGCTGAAGCTTTGACCCGTCGCTCTCTCTTTCTCATTTTTCAAAGTCGATTTTTCCTCTTAAGTGTCCTGCTCTCTCCTCCAGGTCTCCGCTCGCTCTTCTCTGCACAGCCCTCACTCTTCCTTCAAATCAGTTTCTGCTGCACGGCTCCCACGTTTATCTCCTCTTCCTCAGTCAGACAGACTGATGGACGAACACTCGGCCCGTCAGAGCCAGATGAAACGGAGCTGGATCAGGACGGATCCCGCGGTGACACGTGGTCATTACTCGGGCCTGTTAGGCGAGCGTAAACACCGGGTACGAGGCCACATTCATCCCCTTCTCTTTCCTCTGAGTCAGTGGGAGTCGTTATAACGGCCCCCTGCAGGGCGGCCGTGTCGCTGGAAGCAGGAGGAGCTAAATGAGTGCAA
>JAFBJQ010000157.1:54847-72347 GCA_016785345.1 Trinectes maculatus
CTCTGGGACCTCCTGGCCTGCTACATGAAGCTCTCTGCCAGTTCACTGGATTTTCTGGATCGGAGGCCATGAAAGCGCTGGCCTTCGACTGGGACGTCACTGAGCATGCTCGGAGTGTTAACATGCAGCATGCGTTGCCTCAGTGCTCCCGTCCTGATGTTGTGATGTTGGTCAGGGCTGAAGAGCAGGAGTATGAACTCAGCTGGGACTCCTCTGTTTATCAGTCCTGACCATACACACCGTTACACTGAGGAAACACCACGTGTCCCAGAAGTCATCCAGAGAAGTGGAGGCTATTTCAGTAGCAGATGGTGTTCATCTATCAGGTTTGAGTGCAATATTCCCCCATCCATATACTTTTGGCCATCGCTGTCGGAGTCTTGGCTCTGCTGCAGAAGTAAAGCTCTGCTTCGGCTCCCATCGATTTCTTTCATTTTATTCGTGAAAGGTTTAGGTTTCCCTGGAAATCAGAGCAGCAGGAGGAGGAAACGTCTCCACCACGGATCCACTGACTGCAGCCATCACGTGGGATAGATTTAAAAGATGTGGGTAGATGATGTGACGTCCTGACTTTCAGCTCCTCAGACACTGCATGAATCTCTGAAGACGCCTGGTCCCTGTGTGGCGAAGGCCTGAGGTACGCTCCAAACCCTCTGCTGACGTCACCAGGATTATTTTCAACAGCTTCCCCCGAGTAGTTCTCTCCATCACAGGGAGACAAAGCGTGAAATCAGCAACTTTAAGTCGAGCTTACACCACTGTTACAGAGTCACAGGGCTGACAAACAGAAAAATGGCCAATTTACAAAGGAACACACTGTTCCACACACTGTGACACCAGAGGAAACACACACTGTGACCTGTCAGAGATGGAGATTGCCAATGGGTTGGTTTGAATGTATGTTTCGGGCTTTGGTTTCATCCATGGAAACAAACAATAAGTGACCACATAGAGACTTAGCCAACACAGAGGTGCCGTGACCCCTCGTCTCTCCCTCACACAGCACCACCATCACCTCGCTGTCCCGCAATGAACGGAGGACATGTGGTGGAGACGTAATGCTATTGTCCGTCATCAGATCTGCTTAGGGATCGGGGTCGGGGAGGAGTGGCAGGGATCTGGCTGCTGTTGTGTGGGTGGACAAGAAGATCATCTGCCGTGGATGACGCCTTAATCCAATCACAGTGAGCGGATAGCAGGAAGCCGATTCACTGTATAGCTGCCGGCTTTCCAGCCACATTCAGCAAACCTGGCTCAGCCGCCGTGTGCATCTGTGTGTGTGTGTGTGTGTGTGTGTGTGTGTGTGTGTGTGTGTGTGAGTGAGAGAGAGAGGCGGTCTCATCGTGTCTATTTATGGACGGCAACTGTGATGCTGATGGACCAATTCAAAGTCCTTTAAAAGACAAATTACAACATTCCACTTTTCATTCCGAACATTTCCCCATTGCTTTTATTATTATTGTATTATTGTTACTGTTCCAACAGCTCCTACATGTTATTGATCTGACAGCTCCTACATGTTATTGATCTGACAGCTCCTACATGCTTACAGGACGATTAAAGGCACTGTTTAAATCTGTTCCACCAAACGTCTCAGACTCATTCAGTCCAACTCAGCTGCAAACAACTGAGAGCAAATGCAAAGAAAATCCATCAGGCTGCAGAGCGGAGCGGAGCTGGGAACGTCTCGCTCCCACTGATATGGAAACACATCAAATATCTGATAGTGTGATAAAATCTAGAATAAATTACCAGAATGCATGAAAAGGCAAGAGACGGGAATGTTTTTGTTTCATTTCACAGCATCAGTGTTTCAGGCTATTAACTGCTAATAGTCTCCACAGTATATTCCACACTGAAACGTTTTCCAAATCTCTCCTTCTCAGTTTTCAGAGACCGGCTCATTTCTATGGAAACTAGGGACTCCACTGACCAAATCTGTCACACGAAATCATCAGTCCTTTCCCTTAGTGTTAAAATATGGCGCAAATCAACACTAGCAGTGCATTTGTCACGTCTGCACGAGCAGTTTGCAGAATGCAGATGTGAAATTTGTGCATTGTGTCAGAGAAAAATCCTTCAGATGGATTGTGTTTGCTTTGTGGCCACAAGTCTGTTGGTTCCTCCCGGTGATGCAAATCTTTCCGAAATGTTTCACAAAAATTGTTTTGTTTTTATAAATTTACATCTCTCTCATTAATTGCTTAAAGCAGTTGGTTTGTTGTTTGGAATAAACAGATTGAAATAACCTTTTTTTTTTTTTTTTAACTCTGGACTCCCGTAAGATTAACACTGGACCACGAGGAGTGAAAGAACAAGGCTGTACAATCACTGGAATAGAATAAGGAAACAAAAAGCTGAATGCAACAAGGACACACACACACACACACACACACACACACACACCATCTGAGCTGCTCTGAAGTGAAAGCAGAAATCAATACAACACAGAAACATTTCACAATCCAATATCCAAGTGCTTCAGAGAGGAGAAGGTGGGGGGGGGGGGGGGGGGGGAAGGAGGAAGAGGAGTGGGTGGAGGTAAAAGTGACAGGATGGTGGTGGTGGTGGTGGTGGTGGGGAACAAACAGAAATGTAAAGTGGTATCTGTCTCCCTCCATCATCTCCATCTCCAGGACACGAGGTGAGCTACACCTGGACAGGTGAACAACACCTCCAGCTCATTCAGACTCACACAGTCGCCTCCCCCGCTCACTGACTGTCAACTGGGCTTTCCTGCATTAACCGGGGAAAGGCCAGTAAATTAGAAGATAAGGGGTTTTGCTTGGACACGTCCAGCAGGACACGTCTCTGAACGGACACCGCGTGTCCTCCAGCCTCAGAAACATCACGCTGACTGAACACAGGCCGTTAGTGGTTGACTCCATGAGGAGTGTGCACAGTGAAAGCTGTTCTGTGCTCCCTGATCATTTCCTGATGATGTTATTAGCCTGCCGCTGTGGCTCTGTTTGCTGCAGTGAGTCCAGAGGCCTCCCTCCATCCTTATAGGTGGAGTTAATGAGCTGGCAGCACAGACAGCAGAGGGCAGGAGATGTGAACAGCTGTCAATGGACATTACACATCACTGAGGAGAAAACAAGGCTGTGTGCTGTGCGCTGTGCGCGGCCCACTCGCCGCCCCGCCGGGCACAGCGCTGCATCGAGCCAACGCTGACGCCGGACGTTTCACAGCGTCAGTGCAAACTCTGACCTGCTGCTGGTGCTAATGAAAACTCAGAGCAGCACAGAGGCCATTAGGATCGATCTTTACCAAATTCACTCTGATGCTCGTCGAGATATTTCTGCCTGGACCAAAGTGGCGTCCCGACTGTTACAGACGGACTGAGATACATTTAGGGACAAAAGGTCACTGGCTGTCCTCGTTATGGCAGGAAGTTGCGCGCTTCTTTTTTCGTTCGTGTTGCTGTTTCCCGTGCAGCAGTCGCTAAGCAGCTTGTAGCACAAATCACATTTTAATTAGCCCGATCCCGGCTAACGACCTCCTCCTCCAGGATTACCTGCCAGAGTCCGTCTAATCCCTCCGTCCTCCGTCTCTCCTCCCCTCCTGCATCCCGCCTCCTCCCCCTCCTCCCACCGTCTGTCTCCGATGACCTCCCATGTGCTCGCTCACAGGGGGATGCTGGGTCTGTGTAAATATGCTGTAAAGAGTGCGGTCGAGACCTGCTCCATATGAAAGGTGCCCTGAGATAACTTCTGTATAAATAAAACTGACTCCACTCCCACCTCCTCTCCCCATTCTATTCTTCCCCTCTCTCTCTCTCTCTCTCTCTCTCTATTCTCTGACAAACGCAGGCTTTTTCTCTCATCGTGTTTCAGTTTGAAATCCACATACATTTATCTCTTTCCTGATGCTGCTGCTGTGGTGTTTTACATTCCTCATAAATCCAGACACTTTTACCCCCCATCCCCCCCCCCCCACTCCCTGTATTTCAGTTCTTTCTGTGTGTTTCCACATTGTGCAGAGTTTTCCTACCGTTTGCTCGGCTGCTGGTTTTTTGTCACATTCTAATAAAGCTGCTCTGTATTTCCCTCTTTCTTGCACTTCCATCAATGTATTACCACAGAATGTATCAAGCTGAAACTGTCGGCTGCTGTGAGTTTTATACTCTGTTTCATTCACATTCTGCTGTTTTCTTCTTTTCAGTGTCTTACATATCTTGTGTGTTTATATTATATGTGTGTGTGTGTGTGTGTGTGTGTGTGTGTGTGTGTGTGTGTGTGTGTATATATATATATATATATATATTTTTATACACACACACACACACACACACACACAGAAGAGAGAATGTGGTAATGAAAACGATGACATAAATGTTGTTGTGCTGTAACAAACATAAATAATCCATATGTCTCAACAACAAGTTTCACCTTTCACATGTTTACTGGTATTTACATTCGATTGGATGATTAATTGTGAGCAGATAAGGTACGAGCCTTTTCCAGACGTGTGCGTTCCAGTATGTTATGAAAATGTTTATTTTTACAGTATAAACAATGCAGATGTGCATCTGTGTTGAATAGGTAAATTAAATATTTTTTTTCAATTCCATACATTTGGTTGCAATCTTGATTTATTTTGTATTCATACTTTTATATTTATACAATCAGTTAAAACATAAATTGTAAAATATTTAGCAGCATGTCATAAGGGATTTTTTTTTTAAAATGAAGGCACTTTTTTGAATTTTGGTTTAATATATAGAGAAGTAAATTAAAAATATTTTTTTTGTTGATGTTGCCTTGTTGATGGTGAGACTCAGACTCCTCCCCCTGTCGTGCTGGGGGCAGGATGGTGGAGAACCTTATTAACTTAGGAAGGATCGTTTCATTAATACCTAGCTAATAAGTGGATTAGCATGGGTTCGCCAGGGATTAGCCATTGGTTTTTGTTCAATCCTGACATCTACTGTCTTTGAAACCACATAATCTCATCTAAATCTCACAGAGTAAAGGCTGGGAGCCAAATGGGGCCCAGACATTGTCCTGCTGTTGACTTCCTGGACAGCGATGGGGGCCAGCCGTCTCCTCCGCTTCCCCTTTGCTCTTTGTCTGCCCTCGTTTCACTGCCTCGCCTCACAATACAACAGCAGCATCAAAGCTCATGTTGCCGTGACAACGGCCCCCGGTGAACCCGATCCGCAACCACCCTCCAAGTCCACTGGCTGCCCTAATTGGCTGGATCAGCCAATAGACGGTTAGCCAGTCACACAGAGAGGTGACCTGGCAGATGAATATGAATAAACTGCTCGTATCGGCCCTCTTTCATCACAGATCAGCCGCTGCTCACAGGTCAAATCAGGAAGATGCAGGCGCCATAATTGGCAGGCTCGCAAGGGAAGATGGTGGCAAAGTGCAGGAAATTGGCTGACAGCAGAAAGGTGCAGGCCACACGGCGTGGTCAAACGCTGCCTCAGATAGATGAAGCCACATCACAGAAATGACAGAAGAAAACGCTGCTGACTGACTGAGCAGGGTAATGAAACAAAAAAGTGACAGTGTGTGATTATGTACGTGTCATCTTTGACCAGTAACACAGGCCACACAAGCTTGACCCTAGGTCATGAACATCATTCATACAGGAGCTGAAACAACGAGGTTCTTCCTGTTTGTGTGACTGCATTTTGAACAACAAGAGTCAGGTATGGAAGTGAAACTGAAACTGGGTGCCTTGATGAAATACTGCAGGTGGTGTGGTCATCATCAATCTGAGATCTGAGATCTGGGCAGATGCCATAATTGTTCTGGAGATGAGCAGCTTGTGACTATAATTTACAGTGCAGGACAGTTATGGTGCTTTCACAGTGGCAGAGAAGAAGTGACAGCAGTGTGTATGTGTATGATGATAAGTCGAATGTAAATCCTGCTGTCTGCACAACGGCTGGGGATAGAAGAAATGTGCAGGCTTATACTCTGGGACACTGGGAGAAACCAGAGGAGGTGGATGAAATATTTAAATCAGTGAGAAATAAAACTGTAACACCATGATGGAACGAAAACAGCTCAAATCTCAAATATCCTGAATTTAGCTCTCTCTCTCTCTCTCGCCCTCTGTGCTGTGGACGCAGAACATCTGCCTCCAACATGTGGCCGAAACGTTTGACATGACTTTTTTTCACTTTTCTCTCAGTTGTACTTTAGAGACATTATCTGCGTCGAACCACTTTCAGAACCTGCCCATCATGTTCCCTCCAGGTCTCAGAGCTGGAATCGCTGCCCGTGTCTGATTACTGGAGTTTCCCCTCATTACACAACAAATGAGCAGATCGGAGCTTTGTCGGTGGGATTCAGGAAGAGGACACCGTCATCCTGTTGCAGAAATAACTCGATATATTTCTATTCCTATTCCAACTGATGGTTTGAATAAATACATGATCATTTTTTCCTTGCGGGGGAGAAATGTGTTTGATATCAAGATGTTTTGCAATTTATTGAGGGATGGACTCTGACGAGTTCACACACCACAGGAAATGCTGTCAAGTTTCCTTTTTCAAAAAGTAAGTCAGTCGTAACTTGTGCGTTATTAAAGTGAGCACTGATCATGGCTGCTTCCTGTCAGGTGACCCATCTAGTGTCTAAATAAAAATACTCGGACCCGCCCTGCAGCTCCACAGGAGCAGATAATGCCGACTGCGCTAATTCAGAGCAACAGGTAGCATTCATCAATCACTAGCACGTTGAGCGACGGGTCAGGAAATGCTCGGCTACGTCTCTGGTCGCGTCGCTAATGAGAAACAATAGCGGTTTCGAGAGCGGGTCCGCTGTGATTTGCTCATTAATTACCGAGAGCAGTAATCCACACGGGTTAAATGGGCGATAAAGGCCTGAACGTGAAGCGGCGCCACGTGACCATCACGCACTTTAAGCGGCTGTTAATCTACGAGCCGAGAACCCGCCTACGCCCAGCTGAACTCTGACAGAGAGGTTTCCAGTTAAAGATAAATCGAGTAAGCTCAGAGAGTTGATGTCGTATGTAGAGTGGGATGTAGTCACTTTAGTCCTCCACTAAACATAGTTTTTGGAAGTGATGCATGTACGACCTCATAGTAGATGATATATTTCGTGTATATATTCATGGTATTTTATCGCTTAAATTAAATTTCTTTGTTTTAATTGTTTCATTAGATTACACCTCTCTACTTTTTCTAACTTTATAATGTGTACTGCTTGATACTTATGTACATACCTGGAGGTATTTTTCCATCTCGTTACAGGAACCTTTACGTTAGATAATAAAGTGAAAAACTTCAGGGAACGTCCAGTGTGGCCTGGCTCTGGCTGCGCAGTACTTTTACCCTGAGGAGCAGCAGGTTGTAATATGAGGAGAAATATTTAAGATCATGTTTTAAAAGTGACGTTTATGCCTCAGCCTTCAGGTTTCATATTTACTCCTCTTTATATTTCTCTTACTTCAGCCTCAGTATTTTTACTGCTCACTTTGTTTCTTTTAAATCCAGCAGTATATTTATTTGGCATTGTAAAGCACTTTGTGAGTTTCTTATGAAAAGTGATGTATAAACTTCATTACAACTGTTTCTGGATGTCACTGTGCGTATTGTGTTTATGTGTGCGTCAGGTAACTCGGCACTGAATAAACCACCTTAACACTCCTAACTGTCTCCCTGTTTCCATGGCGATCCATCCCCACCAAGGGCCACAACAGGACATCACGAAAACAAAGAAAGACACACTGGGGAGGCTGGTGTGTGTGTGTGTGCATGAGCGAACCTGTTTACCTGATATAAACTCTCCCCCATTAACACACTGATATCACCTCACCACACACATGCAGCCTGTTCATTAGTTCTCATGATGTAACAGCAGCATAGCAACCAGACCTGTGGCCATGTCCCCTGCTGCTTCCATGCTCTCATTGGACAGGTTCCCGGGGGTCACGGCCTCGTGCTGGCCCCCCTCCGGCCAGCCATCTGTCCTGGAGACGCCACCGTGGTGCAGGCAGAGCCCACCGGGAACAGCTACCGGCGCTAACAGGGACGGCTAACCGGAGCCAGGACCCGGCGGGTGGCGGCTTTAGCCAAGCCACTTTTAGCTCGCGCTGCGATGAAGCAGTCGGCCACTTCCTGTTCAGAGTGAATGGCCGAGCGGCGACTTTGATCTCTGAGATAATATCAGAAGTGTCGACCTCCGATGATGTGATGTCATCTGTATTTATATACAGATTGAAACAATGTACCTTCAAATGTATATTCAAATGCCAAAAACAGTACAACCATCAGACAAACCTCAGAGATCTTGAGGGTCAGAGGTCAAACCACTGAGCTTGACAGAGCATCAAAGTACTTTGATGCTCTGAAGGTCAAAAAGTAAAAACGGTTTAAGTTTATGTATACGTCGACAAAAAAATGTCAAAAAATGCTGACACAGTGAAACGGAGCACAACACAATAAATGACACCACGCTTCACTGACCGGAATATTCTCCTCAAATCAAATGTAGATGAGACTGCTGAGTCAGCGAGTTGTTCTTTAAACCTCTGTGTGAAGATGTAGTCATCAAAAACGACTCTATTACCTCCCATCACAAGAAGAGGTGAAGAACTGTATACAAGAGGGGGAATAACACAAACAAACAATCAAAGAAATCTGATTCAGTAGCACGATGAGGGGAGCGTCAGGCGGTGGTGAGAGGAGCAGGCTTGAACCCTCTGACAGGGAATATGGAGCATCGACAAGGCGACTCAATGTATTCTTAAATACGATTCATAGCTTCTTCTGTGAGCATCTTCAACGTCATGATACGTCCACAAGGACTATAACAGGCTGAATAACATGTTGATGAAAGTCATGTAATGCTGCATGTATCAGTAGATGTGTGTGGTCAACCTTGGTCAAACTATGGAAGCTAGAAACATCTGGACAAGACAAGCTGCGTCGACACAACACTACAACTGTTGAAACAAAATAAACGTCAATTAGGTTACGACTTATTAGTGGGAGAGAATCAGTGGAGTCCAGGGGACTGATGATGAATGAATCAACTCATCTCATCGTGGCTAAAAACTGAAACCTCTGTAGGACTGGCTTTTATACGTCAAGCTCTTTTATATTTGATGCCATTAAAGAAAAGTCTGGCTGACAGGAAGGAGAGTTTGACAGTTTATTCACTCTGCAGTTTAAGAAGCTCAGACTCTGAGGAGAATAGAGAGCAGCTCACGGCACTGAATATTCATGATGATAGCTCGACACGTTTCTTCTAAAGCGACTATTTGTTAAAGGTTATATGTCAGCAAATAAACCAGGAGCTGAGGTACAGACACTTGACAAGAATGAAGAGTTCACCTTCAGATGACAGGAGCCTGTTATTTATTCAAGGCTCTGGATTCAGTGTTATGTTGGCGATAAGGACAGATTTATGCTGTTCATAAATAAGAATGTCTCCAAACGACAAAGACAGTCTGAGAGAAAATATAACACAATATCTGCTCAAACCTAATGCGACACATGCGCTGATACGTTTCTTCATCAAAAGCCAGTCAAAGATAGTGAGTGCGCTTGACTCCTGGATGGAAATGTGTTTATGCCCAATGACACTATTCACAATTGATCTATTTACCTTCACTGAGATCTTTACCACTGACGTGTGGCTCCTTTGAATGTCATCAAAGGTTTTTGGAAAATTCTCACTGACCCTTTAAAACTTTACAGGAAGTAGAAGAGACCTTCTCCTCTGAACCCTGGTAAACCTCTGAATGAGCCTGAGACATTCTGAGGAGGAACCTGTAGGAACCTCAGATGGTCTTTAGAGAACATTGTTCATCACCACTCAAACTGCTGGAGGAACTCAGCAACTAAACTCCACGAGGCCGTCAAGCAGAGAGTACACAAAGACACACACTCTCTATCTCACTGCAACCCTGGCAAAATAATACAATCATGGTCACACCACTGTGTGTGTGTGTGTGTGTGTGAGTGTGTGTGTGCGCTCCAACACTCCACATCCTTCTTGTTGTACATCAGTCGAATGCTGGCCAAGCTCCGATTTACAGCTACTGCCAAATCCAAAAACAAACACACACACACACACACACACACACAACTTTCTGTAGGGGAGAGCGGCCACCACAGATAAGCTCAAATAAACAACAGACCTGGAAAAGTAAATCCACCTCCCTCCCTCTCTCCCTCTCTCTCTCTCTGACTCCCGGGGGATGAGAGAGGACATCGAAAGAACTCAGCCTGTTACTATAAAGCTTCTTGACATCACACACACTCACACCACACAGCCTCAGCGATACAAACACACAACAGAGAGGAGGTATGGTCCCACAGGGAGGAATCACCTCTTCTATCGCTCCATACACTCCTTTTATCTACTGGTTAATGAGGAGCAGATACACACATACGTGATCGCAGGCAAACGCACACAAGACGCTTCATGCGTACACACATGTCCTTAGGACCGCGGTTTCGTCAGACGTCTCGCAGCGAGTGTCCCACTTCCAAAACTATGGACCACTGCTTACATCATTATGTAACACAATGATTGTGTGTGTGTGAAAATGCTTTGAACACTGAAACACTCAGAATGAAGTGGTGTAACACTACAGGCTCTAATGAGTGTGTGCTTGTATAGGAAGCGAGTGAGTGTGTGTGTGTGTGTGTGTTCAATATGTGCATCAAGCATCTCTATGATTAGTGAGTTAATTGGGTAAAAGTAAAAGTAGAAGTAAGCAGTTGCCAAGACAGGAAGTAGAGCGTACGACTGTATGTTGACGCTGCAAATAAACAACAAATGCAACATTTGCACTAAAACACAGCACACAGGCATCAACAAACTCCTGTCTTCACACAGTGTTCTCCAAAACCACTGGAACCTGCTGCTAACGGCGGCAACCTCCCCAGTGAACCTGGTGACCTCGTCAAGAACCTTCAGAAGTGCCATGAAACATAATGACATCTAAAGGAGGAACTTCTGGACCGTGCTAACTGAACAAAGTACTTCCAAGATGACCCTTGAAGATTCTACCTGGCCTTTTGAAAAACACTGAAACACTGTCAGTCATCTGAAGATCCTTCTTACCAACATCTTTATCCTCTGGAATGACTCCTGGTACCTCCTAAACCCTCAGAGTCAAAAGATCCCAGAGTGACTCTTCAGTCTTGTAACACAGTAACAAAACATCCTCAGTGACCTCTCAGATTAACCTTTACCACAACCTTCTCTAAACATCCTGCATCCTCAAGAAACATGGAACCTCAAAGGACTTCCTCACCGACCTTTGACACTTCCAGTGTTATTTCCTTTATTAAAATAAAAGTGTCACAGTCATTTATTTACATGAATACCTCTTCTCTCAGTGCTTTGTTAATATGGAACATGAGGAGTTTGTTACTGCTGGACACGGCTGAACGTTGATCCAAAAATAGTGCGTGAGCTTTCAGAGAAGATACTTCTGTCTCAGGAGATTCTGACAGGCTGGAGGAGAACCGCTGGCCTCCATCATCACCCACCAGAGAGCAGAGGGAGAGAAGAACAGGGGAAGATGGAGGAGGTGGGTCCCTGAGGAGGACTGTGAGGAGTCAGAGAACATAGGCTTCTTGTAAGAGAACAAGAGCAGGGAGGAGGAGACAGATGGAAGCGATGCGCTTCACTGAGGAGAACACATGACCTCCTCTACGTTTACCTTCCTTTACCCTGACCTCCTCTTCTCTCTCTCTGCTATAGATCCCCTCGCTCTCTATCCTAAAACTAAACCATCTCAGCAGATCATCATCTGTTTCCACCTTCAGTCGTCAGACTACAGAAACCGGCATTTTATTCACCACTGCAAGTTTGGACTCAGAATTTACACCCTCACACTTAAGTTAAGTTAAATGATCACATATTGTTTTAAATCTTTACTTTTTCATTTCCAACAAAAAGTATTTATATAAAAAGAATCGTTCCTCATTCGTTTTTCTGTCAGGTATACGCATCATTTTTCAGTGTGAGTTACACATTCAGATAGTGGAAATGGAAAGAAAGCTGTATATATACACATACACACACACACACACACACACACACACACACACAGATATAATATACAATATATATCAAATATTTTTCTTTGAAGCAGGGAGAGAAATTCATACCTAACAATATTATGTTATGCTAATCACAGGGACATTATAAACTTTATTTTAATGGCTGCTCTGTGCTTACTTTTACTCTGTAAATTTATTCTGCGTTTGGTTTCTCCGGCATTTCATAATGTTTTAGGAATTTTAATTTTTACCCTTGACTGTTGAAAAGTCTGTTTCCACAAAATTCCGTCACAACCTAAAATGATTTGATAAAAAAAAGAAGCTGTACGCACAGATACATAAACCTGAAGAATGCTGGCAACACATGTTTTTGTTTGTGTGCGTCGGCACGTTGCACCAGTCCACATGTAATCATGCAGCCATTACATTTATTTGAGCATGAATTAGTATAAAATTCCCTCTGAAATCACAGTCGTTCAAACGAGTGTCAAAGGAGTTAACGACGTGAAACTGCAGCCTCAGAGCTGCTGAACCTTCTCTGTGCTGCAGGCTGATGAAGAGCCAAGACCCACAACCTCAGTGCTGTGTGTTTGCGTGTGTCTGTTGTGCAGCTATTACTTCAGCTCTCAGGCTGATGCAATCAGCAGATCAAGAGGCTGTGTGTGTGTGTGTGTGTGTGTGTGTGTGTGTGTGTGTGTGTGTAGTCAAATGGAGTGCGTTTGCATGTGGTTTCATCTGGGGAGTTGAGTGCACCACCCCTTCTCCTCAACACACACTCTTCATAAATCAGCTTGTTATCCTGAAACCATCAGTGTCAGGCAGCAGATCTCTCTCTCTCTCTCTCTCCATCATCTCTCCATCATCTCTCCATCATCCCTCTTTTTTCTCTTCCTCTTTGCCAGCTCTTCTTTTCTCACTACAAACACACACACACACACATTCACTTCTCACAACTACACCCCCCGTCCATCCCCTGTTCTCGTTTGTTTTTCCTCCTCTTTCTATCGGTCTGTCCATCCCGTGCAGACAGGAAGTGGGATACATTAGCAGAGTGAGGACAGGCTGATGGAATTAACATCCATTATCTGACCATTTATGGGGAGCAGGGTGGGAGAGGGAGGAGAAGGAGGAGAAGGAGAAGTGAAATGATAGAGATCTCACCACATCAAGCTTCATCCCTGCTCTGGACTCTGGGGAACAGACCACAGTTTGTATGGAAGCACTTGGATGTTGTCTGTGTGTGTGTGTGTTAGGGTGTGTGTGGGGGGTGGGGACGGGGGTGTTGTGGGCACAGTGGGACAAAGACGGTGTTCAGCTGAGGCCGGATGAACAATAAGCAAACACCACAGCTCACACACACACACACACTCCACGTACCTGTCGCAACCTTGACCTTGACCCTGACTCTGACTCTGACCCTGACTCTGACTCTGACTCTGACCCTGACTCTGACTCTGACCCTCACACATACTGAACAAACAGTCTCCTCAGAGTCATGTTTTCAAAACAGCTGCTCACTGCATGTTTATGTAAAAATAGACAAAGACAGAAGCTGGTTTTCAGACGTTAAACCCAATTTGCACATACAGAGAGAATCATCTGTTTTTTTTACGTGGAACGCGTCTGACGACTGAGGGTGAATAAAGTACTGAGAAAAAAAAATGGTAGAACCACTCCAATCTTGTCTGCGGACAGTGGGCTCGTCCCTGCAGCTCCTCATCGCTCTGTCTGAAGCACTTGAGATCTGCCTGAACAACAATCAGTCACACAGCTGACTGATCGATAGAGTCTGTAGCGGAGGAAAACAGGAGGAAGCAGCTAAACAGTCCACTTAAGAGCTAAACCTGCTGAGCTGAACTGAGCTGAGCCACTACGTCAAAAACCACATGAAGAAAAACATGGGCAGATATAAGAAACAGCCAGTGCAAACTAAAATCAGTGGAAATTTGAATGGGGTCTGGTTGTACACAGCAGGGAGGGAGACACTCACAGCTGGACAGAAGAAAGATGTCATCTATATGTACATTTTTAAAACTTGCATTGTTATACTGTCGAGCAACTTTTAACCGTTTCAACTTCTAAGATCAGATCATAATCTGCATTATTTTATTGTAGATCACAGTCAGCTGAATGATTCTGATGGTGTCACTCTGGGTAATTTATATTTACATCACAGTGAACCATTAAAGTCCAGTTCTTTGGTTCTGATATACACACATTCAACAGATAATGTTTTCCACCACTGTGGAAACAGCACCTGTGAATGTAGCAGTGTTATTTTTTAAAAGTTTGCTACTGGAGCAAACACACACACACAGACACACACACACATGCACACACGTATACTAGCTGGGGGAAAATACCCGCAGCTAAAACATGTTTGACCATCAAAGTGGAAGATTGTACTGCACTACTACGCCCTCACACTGCAATGCACACACACAACATAACCCTGACCTCATTCCACTGTGTACGAGAAGATATAGCCACTTACACACACACACATGCACACACACACACACACACACAGGGTGGTAGTAGCCTGTGGGCGTGCGAGCAGCTGTGAATAATTGTGTTTACAGATGGTACATGTACGACCTGTGGGCTGAGAGAGTAAGAGAGAGGTGGTTTTCTCGCCCGTACAAAAGGAGACAGGGGTGACATGTAAACTCTACCTCTCTCTCTCTCTCTCTCTCTCTCTCTCTCTCTCTCTCTCTCGCTCTCTCTTCCTCTCCATTTTGTATTTTTTCCCGTTTTGGCTGTTTTAATTCAGTTGGATTCATTGGTATAAGCAGTAACAAGGTGTTGGCAGCCAGATCAGAACAATGAGCAGTGGCAGAAGTAAAAAAAAAAAAACGGTGTGTGTCTAATTAATCATTTGGCTTCAGAGAGAAGGAACTGTATTTTTATCAAAGGGGAAAATTACTTTAAAAGTAAAACACAAGCACAAACAGCTGTTGTGTCATGATCTCAACACTGAATTACACTGTACACTGTGTAACACAGTGCACAGATAACTTATGAGGATGAGAGGGACAGGCCACTTCTATATATGATCACATTTATCTTTATTTGTTTGAATACTTTTGTTGCATTGGCTGGTTTGTGTTGTTGGACTTGAAAATAGTTTATTGAGGATTTTCAAACATTTCTACATTTGGCTAAAGTGAGATACAACAGGTGCTAATGCTTACGTCAAGATGACAATATGCTAACGATACACTGGAACACAACTTACTTCCCTGTGTAGATAGGTTATGAACATGTTCACCAGTTTGCACGACTGATCACGATATCATGACTGAAATCAGCAGAAATTTACAGAAAAGAAAGCTGAGCGATTTGTCGTGATGCTAACACGGTGTTTACACTGGCTGCGAGTTGTATTTACACTTTGGTGCGTCTCTGCAGTCCCATCAGTTAGCGAGCTAAACAACTTGCTAACAAGTCGTGTTGACAACACGAAAACAAAAGGCTAAAACAACGTTGAGATTGTTTCCTGTCAGTTCACTATGACTGTATACCAAGTTAAAATCAGCCTACTGTATTCCTGCCTGTTGTTTTACATTAAAGATACACTTCATGTGTGTCTCGTGTTCAGAAACGGAATAATCTGTGGTGCTATTACACAAGAGGAAGTGGAAGAATTTTGACAAATCGGTTCTGATGTTTTTAAATCTAAAATGGCAGAAGTGTAACAGAAAAGTCACCCAAACAATGTGTTCAGACGTTTACATTAAAAAGAAAGGCAGATAAATGTGTTTTGATGAAGCATCGTTAGCATCTCACAGTCTTTCATATCGGCCACCAGGCTACAGCTAACTGGCTAAAACGGTTAGCATCCCTGCAGCCTGTTAGTCTCAGAAATTAAATTGAAAGCTGTTTTTCTGTAAATGATGAACAAGGACAGACTTATAATATTTCAGCATGCTGACATAATGACAGGCTGCTAAAATGCTAACTGCAGAAGACAGAGGAAACGTATTGTGTTAGCGTATTCCCTGTTAGCCTCCCTCTGTGGATCTATAAGTGGAGCTGATGGAGGGGTGGGCTCAATATGATTTACATAATTGGGATGTTAATTCGTTAAGCCGTGGGAGTTGATTATGTTGCATATTGATTGTGTTGTGCTGCTGTGAGGTCGCACACCTCTTTAACAAAGGTATACACAGCGCAGGGAATTGTGGGAATCTGATTAAAAATACGAGGTTAACATTCCTGCTGACATGCTGCATCTTGACACAAAGGACAAAGTGCATGTGTGTAATGAAAACAGTTCTTGTGAAAGCCTGCTGTGTTTATGTGCTTTATAGCCTACTGTGTGTGTGTATGCGTGTGTGTGTGATGGATGAGGAGGTGAAAAGAGGAGTAGAGGGAGGGGAAACTCCACCTGGTCTTACCGTTCTCTGGGTGCTCCATCTCGCCAATGCTGCCATCGGGCGTGGTGCGTTCGTAGTGGTCCTCCGGCAGCGCCAGCGGGCCGATCCGGGGCCCGGACGATGACTTGGAGCTGGGCGTCTCCGACTCCTCCAGGCCGCTGTCATAGTAGCTGTGCTGGGACGCGTCCTGCAGGTCCTGTGCCTGGTTGGCCGTGGAGAAGGTCACTCGGCGGTGAGGGAGCTGAGGATGGAGGACGTGGAGAAAGAGGTGGGATCAGCTTTGAAAGGTCACAACAGCCTTAAAGTTGAAGTTAAATTTAAATGTTCATGAGCAACCAGACTTTCAACCAGACTGTAAAAACATCAAGAAAGAAGTCACTTGTCATTAAGAGGCGTTTGTTCTCAACGTGACGACTCGACTTTCCCCTTTGATTCTCCACAATCATCAGTCGACTTGGTTCTTCTCAGTCTTTTCATTTATACAGATACAATAGACCCATAGATACGATAGATCAGTAAATAGGTCGATCGCACAAAGCAGGAACATGATGTAATGAAGCACATTGATTTGAATGAAAGCAGCAGCGTGAACGTGTGTTTTGTGGGGTAGAAGGTTGCAGACTGACTTATGTGTGTGATGTTTTTGTAATTGAAAAGCAGAATTATCCGAACAAACTGTTGCCAAACAAACAGTGTCCCAATTCAAAGGTACATAGTGCTTGGTCAAACGATACAATCTCACACACACAGACACACACAGACACACACACCTGACCGCTAGGCCCAGGCTGATAAAGAGCAGCATCGCTGGCTCTGCAGACACTCTGTCACCATGGCGACTGGTTGCTGTCAGGAGCAGGACCAGTGAAACCAGCAGATCAGGGCTTGTCACACAGAGGCAGTCTGGGATTTAGACCTTTAATGCCTTTATCTCAGCAGCTTCTTTCTGCAGCAGCTGAAAGGTTTGGCGTCTCACTGCATTTCAGCAAAACCAGCAACCCAGTGGTCGCCACTCGTCTTTGATCACAACCAAACGACAAATCTCACTTTCTCCTGCCGCTGGGGGACAACACGCCACACGACAACTGCCCGTGTCCACAGGTCTTCATCTGGA
>JAFBJQ010000157.1:77347-85360 GCA_016785345.1 Trinectes maculatus
GTTTATATAACCTGCTGATGCCAGTGAACTGTCACCGACAGAACTGAATAAAGCACAGGGAGCATTTTCTTTGTGTTTGCAGATCGAGACGAGACTGAAAAAAAAGCAACCCTCTGCCACATTCAAAACAGGATTTCTGTTACTTCTGTTCCCAGTTTTAGGGTGAAATGACCCTTAATTAGCAGGAAATGCAGAATAAGTTTATAGGTTACATGACGAATTAATGTCAGTCAAAAGAAGATGGAAAAAAACAACTGGAAAAAAATATTTCAATACATTTTCTGTCTTGTATAAATATGTATTTTAGTGTCAGTGAATAGATGTGTTTCATATGTTTCACTGCACATATACTTTATATATTGAAATAATTGTAACGTTGTGCATTCTGTGTGGGTTCAAGTATGTGTTCCTGTTTGTGAGTGACAGCGTGTGTACATATCCTTGTTGTGTGCGGACTTGTTGTTTACTGTGAAGGCCGTTTTCCTAAGTTTTCCGTAATGAGCAGGAGAAACTTTAGATGCAGCGGAGTCAGAGGAGAAAAACAGCATAAAGTGGGATGAAGTGGTTTCCAGCTGACAGCTCTGGTATGTTAATCCCTGAAACACCTCCCTCCCCTCCTCCTCCTGCAGTCAGGAATGCTGCAGCAGGTTATAATTGGCTCCAGGATGGAGTGAGCGAGGATGAAAGAATGAGAGAAAACATGGAGTGATATAAAAAGACAGAGGGAGAGATGGTTTTGATTTGCTCGGCAGTTGTCCAGCTCCAGGACGGAGACGAGGAAAAAAAAAACATTCTGATTTCCAGTTTTATGTGATGGGTTATGACTCAGTAAATCAGCAGTGTAAATCTCCCATTCCCCCTCATTTTGGTGTCAGACCTTGGAAAACGACTGGGTGTGTGTAGAAATTGCGCGGCAGCACACAAAGTGGGTCAATTTGAGACGTCTGCTCACACATCAGAGACGTTCACAGAGGATGAGCTGTGACATTACATCACTCGTCTTCACCATTATGACACACAGTGTCCACAGGCCGCCGCGGCTTCTCTCAGCTCCTCACGCGTTCCTGAAAGAGTCAAATACAATCTCTGACCTCTGACAGTGGGCCGTTTGAGGTCAGAGGTCAGAGGTCTCCAGCGTGAATCATGTGTTCAATCATCTATTTTGACTATTTTAGTTACGCTATCCTGACAGAGAGCTCCCACTCATTCTTACTTGCTTAGTGGCTTTGCATGTGTGTCTATGAGTGTGTCAGTGTGTGTGTCAGTGTGCTGATTTTTGTTGTTAGCGATAGCCTGAGGATCAAAACTACAGCACCACAAAGTGGGATTCAGTGTTTTTGTTCCCCGTGGATTAGTACGTACGTAACATGATTACATCATCTGTGAAATAAATGAGAATCAACATTCCCGCTCGACGCACAGAGACAGGACTCACAGCAGCTGCTGGTTAATGACCTCCACCGAAACCATGTTCTCAGCTCAGTAACCATCACTGCCGGCTACACTAACACACTGGATCTGTAACGCACAGATTTACATTTAACGTGTGTAAACAGAACACAGAACAGAAGTGCGACATCTGTTTATCGTCCCTGTAATATGTTACTGTATTAAATGCTACATTGGTTGAATTAACAGGTTTGGGATCAGTGGGAATAAAGAGTTTATCACACGTTTCTATGGATTTTTATTATATCTGCAGCACGTAGCCTTCTTAGCACCGCAAGAATAATAATAATAATAATAATAATAATAATAATAATAATAATAATAATAATAATAATAATAATATGTGTGTAGGTGAATGTATTAGCTGTATGTGTGCTTTTATCCTGTGAGCTCAGCTTTCTCCTTTACTTCCATCTCCCAACACTGCACGGCTTAGTCACCCCCCCGCCCCTCCATACGTGAAGACCATAAATCACAGTGACTCTCCGGACGTCTGTCTACAGCTCAGCTTTTGTGTAGGGATCTGTGTGTGTGTGTGTGTGTGCATGTGCGTGCGCACAGGCAGGTGCAGGTGTACGCGAACGCCGGGGGAGGTGAGGGGCCACATGTATGCATTTGAGTAGTAAAAATAGTCACAGCAGAGTGGGGAGCGATGAGGAGTGTTCAGGCCGAGTCGATTGTCTGGAAACAATAGAGGGAAGGAAAAGAGTGACGGACCACCGCAGCACATCCACAGTTCTGGTGTGTTTGTGAGCAAGGAGCCTCTATTGTGGGAATAAATAAAACATTCCGCAACAGGAAGAGAGAATTTCTGCAAACATTACCACTATTGTTACCATCGCTACTGTCACTGTAATTATGATCATTATTATTATTATTATTATCATTATTATGTACAACGGAGTGACCTTAACATTGTTTTACACCTTCACACTTTAACATAATCTAGTAGTTAACAATTTCCACACACTTTAATCCAGGTAATAATCTAACTAAGTATATACAGATCTGTATGCTGCCCTCATGTGTGCCAACTTCCTGACAGCCTGTTTCTGACGACGTCCCCCCACCCTCACCTCCTCCAGCAGCTAGCCTGAGGATTTTGCTGAGGAAGCTGCATGTTACACCTGCGCCCAGTGGTTTGTTTTATAACTATGTCATGTGACTCCTGGCACCAAGGAGCTTACTCTCTAGTGTCATGTTGAAAACCTGAGCTGCAGAATAAACTGCACCGCCACTCTGCTCCTTTTAATAAGAAACAGGAACCTCTGCCAACGAGTGTACAAGCAAAATGACAACACCGTAAAAAATTACAGTGGGGGGCAACAGACAGTCAGCTCCACCTGGCATCACATCTGTACCATCTGCTTTCAGCAGTAAGACTGTGGGCATGTTTATCACCACTGTCCGACTTGGCGTTGTGGGCGTTGGGCCATCTATCCCCACATGGAGACCTCTACAGTCTACAACCGTTACATACGCTTCTTTAAATCCATTCAGTCAGCCAATCGGGCCTCGGCGTAGAGGAATAATAAATAACACCAAATAACTTATCCTGTCAGGTGCTGATTAGCAATGGTAAAATTTGACTTTTTTCTTCCTTCTGCCAGCAGGTGGAGCTCTGTCCCACATCACCCAAATGACCCATGACACCTCATAGAAATTTTACTTTATGGCTTATTTTAATGTTACTTTTACCTCACTGATATCATATATGTGTGTGTATGTGTGTGTGTGTGTGTGTGAGTGAAACAAAGATAAAAAAAGTAATATAATAAAAGTTTTTTTGGGAACTTGGGAGCAGCAGTAAAATTAAAAGCGTGTTTGACATTAACATCACTGCAGATATGTCAGATGTCAGTTAGTTTAACCTAATGATCAGCTGTTAGTTTGTTCTTCACATACTGAATTACATCTATGACATCAAGATATGTATTTGGATCTAACGTCAAAACTAATGGAACGGTATAGTTTTCTATAGTCACCAATGATTAGCCAGCAGCTAGCAGAGGCCAGTTACCCTGCCCCAGGCCTGTCTCTGCATCTGTGTTGACCAGTTAGCAAGTTAGCGACTGGGCTTCATAGAAACAGATGTCTCTACAGGAACGAGGTGGACACTGGCCAGAGTTCATTAGCATCCGGTCTGGATTAGCTGCTAGCTTGCCAAGCCTGCTGCAGCTAGCCAAAAGAGACGACAGGCCCACAGGGAATGACTGGACAGGCTAATGCTAACGCTAACGCCAAGTCTAATCAGCAGCAGACAAGAGGCAAGTTGGGGAGGAGGATAACAAGAGGACTCAGGAGCAACTCCTCCTGCATCACAACGAAGGAGCCGAAACTCATCTTCATAAAGTTGATATGAAGCCAAAATTAACAAAAATACAACACAACATCAAAAACAGGACCAGGTCAGGGGCAACAACCACAGAGACCAAACCCGCTGCACCACAGAGGCGCTGTGCTGAGGTTCTGAGCAGATGGATATCACTGTCGTCATCAAGTAGTTCCACCATGGCAAACACCAAACCAAACAGTTGGACCAGACAAACCTGATATGTGTGAAGAATAAACAAACATGGTGAGAAACAACTCCAAAAAGCTTTCAGTTAGTGCAGCTGAGGATACAAACAGCAGCTCCACCCGACATGTAAACACTGATAACAGCGACAGCCCATACCGTGACCCCCCGCCCCCTCCAATCACCTGCTCTCACCTGAGGACACGTTAACCCTCACTGACAAACAGCAAAACACAACAGCCTCTGACCTGCACAGTAACTCAGCTCTGCCAGCTGTGTGTGTGTGGCACACAGATCCGAGCTGTGTGTGAGTTTTATATACGTTGACCTTTCAACTCCTCCGCGGCTGTAAAGCCAGTGTAGTAAAATGTAAATGTGAACCAGCACTCAGTGGCTCAGTGCATCTGACACTAACTACAGAATGTAAACAGGGAAAACTTTATTTTATGGATCCCATAACAACCTGCAAACTATCTGCAAGTCACGTTCATTAGTTTGAGATTAGTTTTTTACAATGAACCATTCGACAGGTTCACATTGTAATGGAAAATTATTATTATTAACATTGTGTGGAAGATTAGTATGAACATTGTGTGTGGATGTGTGACTTATGACCGTTAAGGGGAAACAGAGTTCAACTGCAAATGCGCTTCAGTGATGATAACCGCAGCTCGTCTGTATACCGAGAGGGGTTGTGGTTAGGTACAAGAAGAAGTAGATGACAGGAAGAAGCAGGTGAAGAACACCTCCTTGTAGGGGGCTGTTGTCTGACTTGACTGACGAGGAACTATAAAGAGAAGTGAGGAGCATCACTCGAGGCTCCTCTGAGTAGTGAGGCAGACGTGTACTGTGTTCTCTGCACAGACGAGCCTTCGCATGCAAACAAAACTTTAAAGACAAGCTTGGTGTGTTTTCACCTTCCCTCCTCAGATGCTGTGGCTGAATTCATTTTAACAACACACATAAATACAGGCAACATTAAATAACATTTTGAATTTAAGTGCTTTTTATTCTGACAGTAATAGTACTTTTCCATATTGCCTAACTATGCTATAAATAAGAAGTTTCACCTTGTGCCCGTTCTTTCAATGATATAGTTTAGCTTAATCATTGTTATCACGTTTTCTGTTGCATCCTGCACATTTCAGTTTACTGCTGATTTAAATAAATGAATTGTTTCTTTAGGTTCTCACTGTTTTCCTTTTCCGTCTCGTTTCCTTCTTCCAGATAATTTCTAACTGAACTATAATGAGAAGGTTCCGACCAACTAAAGACTTTTCTCATTTCCTCGAATTACACATCTCTTTTCAGGGAATGTTCTGAGAATTAACAGCTACACACCAGAAAATTATTCTGAAATTAGTACTAAATTTAAGAGTTAAAATACCAGTGCAAAATATAGACATCTAAATGGTAGTTAAGGGCTAAAAACCTCTTATCTCCACTCTTAGCTGCCTCTGAGTTTGTATGTAATTAAAGTCGGAGTTGCAGCAGGAACTGGCTCCACTTCGTTCATTAATTTGCTGCAGTCTGAGGCAGGAGCATGTTTCTCTCTCTCTAACAGGAAGCTGGCTTTTGTCAACCAGAGGATAATTTAATAATTCTAAAAAAAGAAAAAAAAAACCCTATAGACAAGGATGGAAATAAATGCCTGTTTGTGTGTGTGTGTGTGTGTGTGTGTGTGTGTGTGTGATTTGTAATATGGTTATATCCTCATATCGTTTCCTCATCCATATCCAGGCACTACACATATGACAGTGTAGGTCATTATCTGTAAGTTCAATGATGGAAATGGTCACATGAAAAGACATATTAAATTACACATACATATTAAACTACACATGCTGTACATGTTTGTTTCTGTGTCGTGTTACAAAGTGTACAAAGTGTCATCCAGATCATAACACAAACAAATAAATAGTTAATAGATATTAAACCTCTCTCTATATAAATGTCCCTTAAAGAACATTTAAACCAACCTCACCTGAGCCTCAACTTATTTATAGACAAACAAGTACAAACCAATGAGAGCCAATACGTACACATACACACAAAGCCATGGGAATTATAACAGACCATCAACGCCATCAGAATTACCGCTACAAAACTTTGAGATTGTCCAGGATTTGTTCATGAAACCAGGCCTGTAATATACCCAAACTCTTTTTCTTTTCTCCATTGTAACCATGGCAACGTCTCTGACAGCAAAAAATCTTGCGTTAGCAGAAATGCGGGCAGGTGGACTGTAGTTACGTAAATATGTGTGGACATGCGTTTGTTTACGACAGCAGCAACAAAACGGTAAAAGGTCAACAGAGCATGCGATCTGTAACCGTGCCAACCAGGATATAGACACTAAGCAGGCCGTTGCCCTAGAGACCCACACAGAGCCACAATCACATCAATGGGGTTTATGGGGGAGAGAGCAGGGAGACATTTAGTCTCTAATAGAAATGCTTATGATTCCACAGATATTGGCTGTTGTGTATTACTGTTATTGTTTTACTTTACATTGTATTCACTGATTACACTGTGAGTGAATAATGAGTCAGTGTCAGCGACAGTGGAGAAATACTTCATGATAAATGGGAAAATAAATTAAACCGATTGAGAAAGAGATGCAATGTCTTCTATTATCCAATTATGTTTTTGTTTGTGTGTGTGCGTGCCCATGTTTGGCGGTGTGTGTGTGTGTGTTTGTATGGTGAAACTGCTTTATTAAAGGAACAGTCCAACATTGTGGGAAATCTTTTTCAGAAATTGTCCAGTTCCAGACTTTGTTTTTGGAATGAATGCGTAAAGTGTTATATTTATTATGAGGGTACGTCAGTGAACTCACCAGAAAAAGGTTAAGGTGGATGAATGATGTACAAACATATAACATAAGTATAAGAAATCATCCACAGGGTATGTAGATTCTACTAACATAAAGACTGATTGAATGATTGATTGATAAACAATAACTAAACTTTTTTCCAATAACCTTAAACATTTCCTTGGACACATACAATTTGAAAGACACAGGGCTTCCAGTGTACTGGGCATGGTTAGCCTAGCTTAGCCTAAAGACTGAAAGCAGGTGATAACTGTTAGCCTAGCCACCTCATAAATACAGCCAATACGTATCTACATCTTTCAGACAGATGAAAGTCGTCTTCAGGTCGTGACCTTATGCTGGAGAAAAACAGCTAATGAGGATTTTACAAAATGTCGCACTGAATAGCAATCATGAGGATGAACTAAGTGACAGCGTCAGCCAAAGAAAGCATGTGCGTGCGCGCACACACAGACACACACAGTGTCTCACAAGAAACACACACTTCCACTGGGCCAACACAAGAATGATGCCAAAAACAAGAATAACAACATGGACTCTTGTAAGGACACTCGCACTATAAGTCACTTTATGTTTGTGCACACACACACACACACACACACACACACACACACACACACACAAACACTGACTCAGTATCAGTGTATTAATATTCAGTCGGTACAGTAGCTGTGTTTACAGAGAGTGGGAGAGAGAGAGAATGAGACAGTGATGGAGGACAGCTCGCTCGCCCGCTCCTTGCTCAGCCTCTCAATTACCTATGACTGTGATTAATACATCAGACTGCATTAGCCTCTCTCCTTTTCCTCATCCGCTCTTCTGCTCCCTCTTCTCCTCAACATGTTCAGCCCTCGTTAGTTTTCCTCCTGCTCCCTCTTTCCTCCCCTCCTCCCCCTCCTTGTTTTCCGCCGCAGTCAGATAGAAAACAAACTTTCGTCCAGCCGCTGAGGAATGTGTTGATTGGTTTTGGCAGAACTGGTTTGTGGTAGTGGGACCAGTGGGGGCTTTTTTGGGAAGGAAGGGTGAGGGTGGAGTGGGCGGAGTCATAAGAGCGCAGTGGTTAACCAAGCACTAGCGTTCCAGAGATGCTGTAATGACAGAGAGCTGGGCAGAAAGATGGCGCCTCTGCTGGGAACACGTACACAAAAGACCTTGTTGTTGCTGTTTACTGCTGTGTGAAACTATTACATTTTCACATCTAACTGAACTG
>JAFBJQ010000157.1:87904-95404 GCA_016785345.1 Trinectes maculatus
ACACACACAGAAACACAAAGAGTCTCACACACACACAAACACACGTGCACTCTGCCACGCACGGACAGCTATAGAGACAAATGGCAGTCAATAACTTCCTCCCTCCATCTTTATGGAACTCGTTAACTTCTCTCTCCCTAATGGCTCTGCTCTGAGCCTTTTGTTAGCCATCCTGCTTCACCAACACACACACCAACACACCAACACACACACACACACACACAGCAGTAGTCAGCTCAGGTCGCACACTAACAGCACTGAATGGATTTCCCTGCACTGATGAATCCTCAGCGTGATGGGTCATTTGGCTCAGAGGAAGCTTCCTGTACCAGCTCTTTCATGAACGCAGTTTTTATGCATCGTTTACATGTTCAACATGAAGTCTGATGTTCTGGTCTTCTTCACCATCACAGCAGATGCTACCCAGCGGTATTTGACTCCAGCAACACTAACACTAACGTTTATGGTTTAATATGTGGGCTAATGTAACGCAGCGTCTCACTGGTCCTCAATGTTCAATAAAAGACATAATAAAGTCGTGATGGTAATAGAGGAAGACAGGTGTAGTTAGCTGAGCATAGCTCAAGGTCCTGCAGCACTGGTTGACTGGTGGCGACAATAAATGTGCTCCTGTCTGCATGCAGCACAATTAAAGAGCTCACTGTGTCTTTGTCTGTCTGTGCATGTCTATAGGAAGATAATCTGTCAGACAGACAGTTCCCTCTCCGTTAGTCGGACTCATCAATCACAAATCTGTCAGCCTTATTGATGAGCCTGCAGAGCCGCTGCCAGCTGGCAACAGCAGGGACAGACAGACAGACAGACAGACAGGAGAGACGGATGGAGTGATGAAGACAGTGATAAATAAAGGAATGTCTCCCCGGAGTTATAAGCCCCACCCACCTGGTAAAAAAACATTAAAAGTCCCATCTGACGTAGGTTTTATGACTTTGATCAGGGTAATATTCTCCCTCAATGTGCTCGTCTTAAATGTTATTTATTTACCTTCCTGACACAGTGGCAATTAGAACATTTGCTCAAGCTCTGCAGATGATTCACTGAAGCCGTCATACAGGTAACACACTGATGATCATGTGGTCAGAGTGGGTGGGTGAAGTGGCCTCTGACCAGTGTGGCCTGTGAAGGTCAGACTTTTACAGAAACTGTAAAAAAAAGCTCGACCTTCACACTGCAGCTACTTTGACGAGCGGTCTTGGGAAACAAGTTGGACATGATTTGATGACGGCCATAAGATGAGCAAGGATAGATATAAACCTGGGAGATGGGGCAGCGTGACATGAAAAATTCCATGTTGCCAGGTTTGATCCTGGGCCTCTGTATAAACTCTTCATTTATCTTTTTACACTTTACACTGGGTGATGATGACTCATCCTCACTCAGGGGCGTTTAGGCAATGACAGCACTTTCTCCTATTTTTAACCCCCCACCCCCCAATCCCCCTCCCCCCCTCATGAATTTAACAGAACAGCAGCCAATGAAAACAAAGTCTATCAGACTAACTCGGCTTTTCACCAAGATTTAATACGAGAAGATTTTTAACCTTTCAGGCCTCATTAAACTACAAGAATAAATACAACACTTGAACCCCCCCTCCCCCACCCACACATACACACAGTTTTGTTTTAAGGGAAGACAAATAACAACAGCATAAAACTGAACCAGCCAAACAAATGATCCGGAGATTAATCAAACACTTAATGGGCAGAAACGCACACAGAAAACTTTCCTGATACATCCATCCATAATTCCAGTGTTTTGTTTTTTTTTAAGGAGGAAATGTTGCACATTGTTTCAGTGAGAGGGCTTTTACCCTTCATGTGACATACAACAATAACAGTGAGATTTAAGAGCTGACACTGAGCTTTAATTTAAGAGCATTTACTTCCAAATACGACTGTTTGCACATCGGCGAGGAAAAACACACAGGACTCTGACCCTGTAACACTGAGGGCGCGTGGTTTAAGGCCCGGCACCGACCTCGTCCATCACATCACCTCACCTCAACAAATCATGTGTTTCACTGCTCGTGAGCAGAATGAGGCCAAAAGCCCGGAGAGTAAAAAGCAAGCGAAGGAGTCTGAAGCCCCACACTGATATAAACAGTAAAGTCAGGAATGTTGTCAGTGGGAACCAGTGTGTCCATAATCAGGAAGGGGAATTCTTGTTATTCAATATTGTGGCTTGTCAGATGTGAGAATTCAGCGTTTTTTTTGCTGTCAAGCGTGATTTTAGGAAACTACAACCGACTATTTCCGACAACAAGATGCAGCCCTACTGAAAACCAATCAATCATGGAGACATCATGGCAGCCAGAGTCCAGCATTACAGATGTATAGTGACTTTTTTTATATAGTGATATGTTGTCAACAGACCGTATAGAGAGGTGGAGGCTCCATACGGCAGGAATCTCCTCCTGTGTTTGGCCTTCAGCTGTGTGTGAACATGCCGACTGTCTCCTCACAACCATGATGTTACTGAGGAAAACGTCAGAGTTGATCTGATTCTAACTGAACCATGTGAATGAATGTAAACACACACCAACCGTTTCTGCCTCCGTCTCTCTAGCCTTCTCCCTCTCGCTCTTGCATTTCTTGGATGGAGTCTGATAACAGACGAGCAGAATTTCAAACAGGGTGCACGCGCACACACACAGGGGCACGCACACACACACACACACACACACACACACTCACTCTGACGTCTCTCTCTGTTACTGAGCTGTGAATGACACCTTCATTCCCGTCGCTTTAACATTCAAACATCTCTGTCATACACGCTGGGAATTAAATCTTCTACGCACATGCACACACACACACATGCACACACATGTACACTTGCACAACACACTCATGCTGAGAACACCGTCCAGATGTGTAAATGAAGTGCAGCTGTTGTAATAGCGCTCTGTTTTCTCTGCACTCTCCTCCACTTCACCTCCTCTTATCTCATAAATCATCTCCTCCCACACCCTCTTCTCTTCCTTATGCTCCTCCTCATCCTCCTCTCTGTCCTCCTGTGGATGGATTACAAGAAAATAGGCCCCTGTGCACAGACACATACCCCTAACCTCTCCAATATAACGCCCTCAGAGCGCAAGTCTTTTTCTGTCGCCATGTTAATTAATTTATGGTCATCTTACGTCTGTTTGTAGTCATGTGTGTGTCTACGTGTAGTCGTGTGTGTGTCTACGTGTAGTCGTGTGTGTGTCTACGTGTAGTCGTGTGTGTGTCTACGTGTAGTCATGTGTGTGTCTACGTGTAGTCATGTGTGTATCTATTTATAGTCCTGTTCTTCTTTTGGATCAATGTGCATGTCTCTGTGGTCATTTGGTGCCTTTTAATCAAGCTCCCCGACTTTGACTGAGAGGTCAGAGGTCACCTGGGCCTGTGCCTGGTAGGCCTAATCCGTCCAAGTCTGATCCCCCTCTTTTATTATCCTCCTCCCTGCACTACCTCCCTCCTCATGCAGTCTCTCTCTCTCCCTCCTCTCCCTCCTCCTATCTCCTATCTGACCATGTGTTTATTTCCCAGCAGGTAAAATTGTCCGAGTCAAAGGTCACTGTGTGCAAACGGGCTAATATTGACACAAGGTGGAAGCAGCACAGTGTGTGATGAGAGAGTATACTGCCGGCTGAGTTTTCTGCCCCACCTCCATCCCTTGGCTGAAAACCAATCCCTGTTAGCCGAAACCTCCCCTTCCTCTTCCTCCCCATCTTTCTCTCTTTCCCTCAGAGGACAATCGAGGACAAGTGAGGGATCTCCGTCCTCATCTTTCTCCGTCTCCACTCAAATTAAACAGCGGCGGGTCGGAGTTAGCGAACGAACTGCCTATCGGTCAGCGGGAGCAGAGCGGAGAGGAGGGAGGAAGGTTAGATGGAGTGGGAGGGGTTACATCTCGTCTTACAGGGAGGTGCAGGAGGAGATGCTTCCTCCTCATCTCCACTTACCACAGAGTTTTAACAGAGAGAGAGAGAGAGAGAGTCTCTGCTCGCTTGCAGCTGCACTTGATAGAAATAGATTAACAGTGAAACTGTCGATAGAAGTTCCATTTCCATTTAAGAGAGAAGTTGCTGATGCAGCTGTAAACCTGAGGGAGTTTAAACAGATATAGATTAATGACACTAATGAGGTGGAGATGAATAAAAAGGTCACTGCCTGCATACAGGTCTGTATTCAGGTCACCAGACATGACTGAGGTCGCTGACTCTGACACGGTGGTTAACCGTTCACCAGTGGTGACGTTCCAGAAGTTGATGAAAAAAAAAACACAAGAGGAACACACGTCACTGACGCACACCATCGTTGTCACAGAGGTGTCCACTCACGATCCGACCCCCTAAGCTAATGGCTAATGGTTTTCCCTTTGTGGAAAACCCTGGAGCCAGTGTCGCCTGTTGCTTTAACGAGACGGTTTAATTTGAGTAAAACATTATCACAGATGAGATGGACCACGGGTGCGTTCAGAAAATCAGTGAGTGTTTTTTTTCACAACACTGATTACAGAGATAATTACACAGGGAGGACGACAGACGGTGTCTCCACAGGTTGTTTAAACAGTCCAACTTCAAACCATCTCAAAAGACTTTCCAGTTTTTTTCAGATCTCTGTAGCCAGTGAAGCAACAGGAGGTTTAGAGAGAGTGTCACTTTATATACATGTTATTAAAAGTGGTTGAATCTATATCCGTGTCTGCTTGTCCACAGGATTAATGAAGAGACTGGGCCTTGCTGGGACACACTGTCAGGACAGTACAGTACATACTGACCAAAGCAGTCAGAGGGTCATAAAGAACCAGGATGAGGTTTCTGGGATCAGCCTGTGATGCTTGTAATATGTGTGTTGGCTGTCATTGGCTGTCCACCTTGCCTAGATTGAAGGTGTGCGCCTCCACAAGGCCACCAAGTCAAACACCACCCACCTGGGAGCTGCCAGTGATCTTATCAAAGACTCCTACTGCTCCTCTCTTACACCTCCACAATCAAACTTTGATAGTCCATGTCCAAATCATACTTCATCACGGTTCAGAGACGATGGCTACAACCCCACTCACAGCATCCTGTCATGAAGCCAAGGGCTCTGATTGGTTGGTTGTGGCGGAGGCGTCGCTGTGTTTGGTTGCAGTTGGAATTCTTGCGGTTTCGATTCCGTCCTTCTTCAGCATTTCCTTCTTCAGCATTTCCTTCTTCTAATACAGAAATGCCACAGCTTTTTTCAGAAGTAAAATTCAATTATACTGGTGCGCCATCTCCACACCCACACACACACCCACACACACACACATAGAGTAAAGACTTGCTGCTTCCTGATTTGCTGACTTGCAGTTTGCCGTCCGGTCAGGCTAACGTTTCAACTGTCAGATGTGCTAAAGAGGCGTTTTGGGTTTTTTACAAATAAAAGGGGGTAAAGGTGAGGAACGGGGGACAAACGGAGGACAAATGAAAGAACAGAAGGACAAAGTCAAGTGGTGTACTGAGCTACAGTGAACCAGAAAAGATGTTCCTCACTGTTTGTGCAAATTCCACGCCGCTCACTCCTCCACACTCTCTCCATCTTCTGGATTCCTCTCCCTCCTCTGACTCGCTGTGCAGCCGTCAGCAGATTCTCCCAGCATGCCGAGGGAGTCGGCCCAACGGCCTCACAGTTCCCCAGCTTTTAATGACACGACTTCAATCACCCAGTTAACGACGGACGGCAAAGAGAGGAGAGACAGAACGAGGCGAGTGGTGCGGAGGAGGGGGAGTGACACCACCTGTCATCTACACCTTCACTCACTTAGCAGCAGCGACCAGGATGTAGAAGCCAGGGTTATATTTATGTCGAGTCAGCACCAAGGCTCATGCTACATCTCGTGCTAATGGTGACCAACAAACCTCTGCCGACCAATCAGCAGTCAGAATTTCACAGAGTAGCAGTGTAATCAGGTTTGTTCACAGTTTGTCACAGAACGAGCAGAAATGTGACGAAGCATCAGCACATCAGCATCAGCGCAGCATCTCTGAGATCAGACCCAGGATCAGTTTACAGCCGCTGTCGTTCTCAAGCTCAACTTCCCCCTTGTACAGGAAGCTGAGCAGCTGGAAGCACAGTATACGAAAACTGATCTATCACCCAATACACCTGGAGGGGATCGCCTTACACATACACACACACACACACAGACACACACACAGACACACACACAGACACACACACAGACACACACACAGACACACACACAGACACACGCAGTCTCTGGAGTCCGGATCAATCGAAGCTGTAAATCATCTTTTTCATACCTCAGTGACTTTGATCTCTGTTTTCACTGAAGCTTCATCAGGACCCCGTCATTCACACTTATACACAAACACACACATACATACACAAAAATCCCAAATCCCTCATCCATTCCATTATCAGTAAATCACAGACACACACATGCTTTAACCTCTTGACCTGTGATGAGTCACTGTGAAACTACATGAAAACAGACACACACACTCATCCAGTCTAACAACATACTTCTCTCTAGTGTGTTCGTGGGAACTGACACCAGCTCCACACACTGGAAGCATCACACACAAATAGCACTGTGTGAACTGAACTGTAACACAAACTGCGTCACACTGTGAGAGAGAGGGTTTGTCCATCACTAATGCTGAAGTCTGATCCACTCGACTAAACAACACTGAGCTGCAACATCACCATCACTATCAGCCTGGTTTTCACTTCTTCTGGAACACCCCCATCCCACCCGCACCCCCACCCCTGTCAGACGTGACGACAAATCACTATGATGAGGAAGGAGGAACTCGATCCTGCTGACCAGGGGCCATTTCACCCAATCTGCAACACACAGGCTGTGATTTGCAGCTCCAGATAATTTACTCTCCGTTTGTTGTGACACATTTCTCTAATCAAAACAAACGCCATACTTGTAACGCCCCCCCATCCCCCCCATCCCCCGTCAGACTCACTGATTTATCTGCAACAACCATTTGTCAAGCGTCACATTTCTGGCAATTTTCAAACCAGGCCTCTCACTAACATGACGAGTCGGCGCTGATGATGCAGGGTCAGGATTCCCACGACCTCTGGGGCACCATTCACTGCCATGTTACACACAAAGCTGAAAAGCTACACGACCCAGATACCAGACTGACTACTGGGAGTGAACTGGAATTCTCGTTACCTGATGGATGTTCACACTCACACAACATTTCAGTAAAAATGTTCAGTTTGAGAGATTTAAAAAAAAATAAAACTAATGTTTCTTATCCAGAATTTTATTCATCCACAGAAATGTATGTTTTTTTGTTTGTTCTGAGTTGAAAATAATAAAACGCATCACCGCGTTAACATACAGTGATGAAATCAACCACCTGTTCAAACCCACACACACACACACACACACTCTCTCTCTCCCCGTCTGTCCTCTGCCGTTCCACTGCTGTCTACTTCTCTACATCTTCATCTACATCTTAATTTAAAGCTCTGTTTTAGA
>JAFBJQ010000157.1:100404-110404 GCA_016785345.1 Trinectes maculatus
CACACAACCTGTGGACTGTGTGTGTGTGTGTGCGTGCACACGCCTGCCTCCTTTCGACTGAATGTAACAATAGGAAAAACGACAGTTTAGCAAAACGTCAGAACGATTCCGTTCATTATCTAATCGTCCACATGAGGAATGAAAACACACAAGATGAGACCCTCACACTGCTACAACACAACTGTCTCTCGACTTCACCTCTGACCCAGTCTGTCGGCCGCCGACTGAACTCTGACCTCTGCCACAGACAGGAATCTGTCACCGCATTGCTGACCACCGAGACGCTGCGTGACCTTTAACCCCGTCACCTTCCACTGTCTCATTAAAGTATGTGTCAGTGGGATGTGAAGGGGAAACTGTGAGCAAAGAGGTTGGCAGCACTTTTTAGATGGACACATTGCACAAAAAGCCAATATTTAATACATAAAAGAGGTCAGAGGTCACAAGTAGGAGCTGTCTGTAGACGTCGCCATCTGTGCTCTCTGTCTGCATCAGAAACCTGTCGGCACTCCATTAACACGACTCTGTGATGAGAGTCAGCTCTAAAGTGAGGCCAGACAGACGTAAAGGGGCATTCAGCTGAAAATAATGCACATTTTACATTCAAGCTTTCTCACACTATACTGTGATTAGACTGATCTCTTTACCATCACTGTAATTTCCCTTTAAGTATTTTATAATAGTCCAATTTGCAGTGCTGCAGAAACTCTCTGCTCTATGTGGAAATAATGCTTATATTTTAGAAACAAATTATATTACGCCATACACAGTATCTGTACAGTTATTCTGCATAAATATTTCACTTATGTGTATTTAAACTGTCTAATTAATGCACAGCTACACACGCGCGCTCGCACACAATATTGGGAAAAGACACTTTGCACACACAGGCAGTAACAATTAGGCTAATTAAGTCTTTGTGGGGTCCAAGTGTCAATTCCATCAGTTTAAATTAGATAATTAGCTAGTAGCTTTCAGAGGAACCCCACAGTCATTTTGGTGGAAAAACATACACACAAAAGCACACACATACGTACACGCACACAATTTCACCTGCTTCTTAGCTGTTGGACAGTGTGAGATTGACAGGTTGTCAGTCTTCTCAAACCCACTGAGTCACATAACTGGAAGCTAATAAAACTTTTTTTTTAATTACCACTTTTTGGAAAAATTTCCAAAATGTATCTGTCAGTAACTGTCACAGCATTTCTTAAACTCGCTACCTGCAGGCGCACAACCTGCACTTCATCAGCCAAGGACCATGAAGTTACTGTGACAAACTGTCTTCAGGTGATGTCACAATGACATAACCTGTACATTAGGGATTGGAATAAATGTATACACAGTATAGGCACACTGTAGCAACTCTGTATAAAAAATCTGTAAAGATTTATTAAACAGCAGCCATATTTGGATGTAACAAGTTAAAAAAAACTGATACTTTCTCTAAGTAGATCAATCACACACAGCTGATCTGTTGTGCGGCAGCCTCCTCAGCCTGCTGAGCCTGAACGCGGGAGGAAACCTTCCTCTCCACTGACCTCTGAGGCCCCAAAAACTTGGCCAAGGCCCATCCCTTCCCACAATCCTCCTGGGTGAGCGCGAGAAAAAGAAACACAGCGGGACGGAGAAAAGATGGAAGATGAAAGTGAGCGGAGAGAAAGCAGCTGCTTCATCGCCTCATTACTGCGGTGTTAGTGAGTGAGTGACAGGTTCTCAGCTTGTTACCCAGCATGCTGTGGGGGTTAGTGAGGTCAGAGGTCGTGGGTGGTGACTTCCTGAGCATTAGCAGGAGAAAAATAAAAAGGCCTTCATCAATCACCCAACACCTGGTCGCCACAGGCAACAGCATCTAGGAGATAACCAAGACCACCTGCAACAGCGCCACACCAGGCTCACCGCAGGGTTGACCTCTGACCCCTGGGAGGAAGATTTTACTTAAACTGGCTATGTCTGCTGTGATACAGTGAAACTGAACCATCACCTTGTCAAACGGAGCTGTATAAAAAGAACAATCGTTGACCTACACCTTTTGAAATTGAATTTCCATAGCTGCACAATATTTACATGACATGACGCTGCGTTACACTGTTCAATAACACATTCAGTCCTGTGCTGCGAAACAAGGGTTTTTTCTGATTGATTATTTCTGACATCATCTCTCGCACACACACACACACACACACACCTACACACGGCGGCTCAGCTGACATCAGAGGTTTAATCATTCAATCAGATCTCTGGTCTGACACACCAGCTCTGACCTGCTGCACACTGTGTGTATGTGTATGTGTGTGTGTGTGTGTGTGTGTGTGTGGGTGTGTGTGTGTGCGTGTAACAACATAATCGACCAACAAAAGCAACAACACACTCGGCTGTTATACACACACACGCTTCCGTCCCCTCCATTAGTCTGTCAATGATGTGCTATCTCCTCATCAGAAACACACACACACACTCACACAGAGAGAGAGAGAGCGAGAGAGAGAGAGAGACATTATGAATGGATAAATGTTCCAGGCCAATCAATATTCAGATTCCCCTTGAGGCTCCCAAACACTTGTCACTCATGCAGTGTGTTTTTCTCATCTGTGTGTGTGTGGCATAAAATTGTTGTGGTACTGTGTGTGAGTTATGTGCGCTCAGTAACCCAGAAACTCGGGTCCAGGGTGTTTGTCCTGGTTTACATGTTAACCCAGTTGTCCCTCCATGATCAGAGATCAATGGCAGCAGCAGGTAGCTGGTTCGATGCCACACTGATACACTGTTACAGTGTCTATTGATATGTGTTGTTCAGTTTTTACATTTTACATTTACAGTTAAAGGGTAAAAACCCTCACTCAACTGTGATGTGCGTCAACAGTGGACGGCAACCTAAGCGACACATGTCGCAGACATGTATAAATAAACATGTACAGATGTACATGTATAAATAAACATTTGTTTTATACATTTGTTTCCCTAGACATAAAATGGCCAAACTGTACAGCTGAGTTATAGTTTTATGGCGTTGTGACCTGTGCTCTCAGCCACATGCACACTCTCCTTTCTGCAGGCAAATATTAGCATTGTAAATGTGGGTGGTCACCGGGCTTCACTGGAGCACTGTGCTATTGCTGCTGAGGTGAAAGTCTACAAAAGATGACAACAACACACACACACACACACACACACACACACACACAGCAATCAGGCTGCTAATGTGGACAAATCGATGGTGGCATTTGCTCAAAGTGCTGCAGATTTGACTCAGAGTCTGACTGATCAATCCTGCACTCTGCTGAAGAGTTTCCATATTTATACAGAAGAGTGATTACTGCAGAGGAGTTCATGAGACGGGTAAACATTAAACGCCATCACTTTTAAAGAACTTATATTTACACTGTTTTCTTATGGCTGATGGCTAAAAACACCATAACACCCACGAGCCTTGGTTGCAGACGTTATAAGACTCTGTCAACAAAATATGGTGCAAGACGCAAAGGTTAAGGTATGCGAGGTTTCAGTGAAGGCTCTGCTGCGACACTGCTGCCTGTACACACTCCACCTCTCCCAGATGGATGATGGAACCACCACCATACACCCTGCGCTTACAAACGCAAATAACAGCTTTGTCCCTGATAAACAGATGCAAACCCATCAATGTGTGCATATTATATCTCTGTGTGTGTGTGTGTGTGTGTGTGTGTGTGTGTGTGTGTGTGTGCGCAGGGGATTGTCCTGGCTGAAAATGATTGGGAACCGCTAATTGCTAATTTACATCTTTATGAAAGTGCAATGGAACAGCCTCCCTCTCCTGAACAAAACAATGACCGCTCATCTAACGACAACACCACGTTGCGTCCCAAACATTTTACCCAAACCACTGAGTCGCCAGAGACACGTCCGTCCTGTAGCGTCCCTATTATAGGACGCGTGAGCGCCCCACTGAGTTCTACATCAACAACTTCACACCTGACTGAGACTGGAGTTCAAAGGTCGCGGGATTCAGACAGAAGAAGAGCAAACATTCCTAAAACCATGAGTGGGATGATGATGATGGAGAAAAGGAAGGCGACAGTGTGTGTGTGTGTGTGTGTGTGTGTGTGTGTGTGTGTGCAGCCCTGAAACCAGAGCTCATTTAAAGTTAATCAGGCACGCTGATAGCTGCTGACTTATTTAAATCTGCTGTTCTTCTCTCTCCTCACACTTTTTCTCATCACTAAGAGCAGCAGGCAGGATGATGTGACACCGTGCTCAGATTAACTAAAACACAGATACCTCCGGTGTCGCCACCAATACGACAACGTGGTGTAACCTTTCTGCACCGCAGGCCAAAACTGCCCCTGGTGTCTGACAGCCAGTGGTTAAAGCAGGTAAATCTGTAAGCTTTGGATGCAACGAAAACATTCTGTTTTACTGCACCTGTAAATACCAAAGACTGATCAACAATATTTAGATTTGTAGTCTTGTTCACTGGTTTTTCGTTTACTAAAACATTTTTTCTTTGAATTTTCAATCTTACTAATGTAAATGTAAGATATTAAATTGCCTCTGCCTCCTCTAGCTGTCAGAAGCAAAAACTGAATGATGAACAACAATTGGCTGTGGCTGCCAAGTGTGCATGTGCAAAACTGCAGTAAGGTAAGTAAATAACTGCCAACCAACCAACCAGCTACCCACCAACAAAAGTTTAACTAAACAATCACCTGGACAGAACCAAATAAAACATAAACTAAAAAAACTAAACAGTATCAGCTAACCAACAAGTTAGAATGTTGACAAAACACATAACCAGCAAACAAAGATCCTTGCCTGTTAACAAACCATGTTAGACACAAGCCAATACAACTAAAATGCTAATGCAACATTGCATGATAACAGACTAAAATGCTAATGCAACATTACATGCTAACAGACTAAAATGCTAATGCAACATTACATGCTAACAGACTAAAATGCTAATGCAACATTACATGCTAACCCAGTTACATCTGTTAACTTGAAGCTTACCTGCTAGCAAAAGAAAGAATGCTAACTAACCACATTATCTGCTAGCTAAGCTACCTATCTGTTAACTAAAGGTATAACCAGCTAACCAACAGAAAAAATGCTAACCAACCAAACTGTTTAAGCAAACTGTTTACTAATGAAACCATCAACAAACAGTCCACACAAGCTAGCTTTGATAATAACTACCAACCAAGCAGCGGACTCACCTGTACAGTGGCACTGGGGTTGAAGGCAGGTATCCTTCTGAAAAGTATCCACCGCTGTAAACATCACACACATATCACACACAACTGTTGGATAGAACTAGCAACAAAGTGCTTCTGAGAACTTTTATTCCACTTTATAGAGGAGACATTGTAGCATTAGCAGAAGGCCAAGAGGTCAATGTTTGTATGAGGAAGTGATTCAAATTTTGTGCCCGCCCCCTGCTCTTCTATTGGTCAGATTCGTGCCCACTGATTGGCCAGCCTGTAAAGGAAGTGCACTGGAAAACATTGAGAGAGCTTCAATCTGTTTTTAAAATAATTGATTTTAATTTAAAATTTTAATATTATTATATTTTTATGTCTCTTTTTTGCACATTTATTTGTTTGTTTGTGTGCCACCCAGTTGTTTAAATTACTTTTTATATGAGTGATGTATGTTGTAGATTATTTTTAGGATTATTTTTATCTAGCACATTGGTTGTGCACTTGACATTGATCCACATGCATAAAGGGACACTCTACTAATAACAACATAAAGTACTATAATAATAGTTTATAATGCTAATAATAATAACAATAATAATAATAATAACAACAACAACAACAACAATAATAATAATAATAATAATAATATTAATAATAATAATAACAATAATAATAATAGTTTCAAAACTGGGACACTAAGTTACAGGGCACAGATCGCTTGATCACACGTAAAAGATTGTTTGGTAAAATATAGACTTTGTTAAAAAAACAATGTAAGGAGCAAAGTCAAACTTGATTGTATTTGAAATGTACCATGCATTTAGACATGAGTGTGTGTGTTTCCACGGTATTTTAGGTTTTATTCGCCTTTGAAAATGTTATTTCAATCATTCAATCTGTGCTTTATTGTGCTTAATAATTGTGCTTTAATTAATTATTTTTAATATGGTTAATTTCACAATTAACAGGTGAATTAAGTCTTTACAGTTGTTAAGAACGTCCATTACGAAATGCTAAATCACAATGCAATGTTTTTGTTCAAGTAACTCTCTAGTTTCAGTTTGGCCTTTGTCATGGTAGAAGAATAAAAATGTTGGTTGAACCATTTTTCTTTTGGCATGAAAACAGAAAAACGGAGACAAACAGGATTTTGTGATATGAGGCAGACGAATGAACACGCTGCGAAGCTCAGCAGTCCGTCCACACTGCAGATCCCTCAGACCAAACTACCCAGCAGCCCCTGCAGCAGCATGCTGACTCTCCATGTGTTTATTTATTAGTATGACGGGAATGCTCCATTGGCTGCTTGGCCACCCGCAACATCACATAACAGGCCGGCGGGCGGCCCAACCCAGCACCATGATGGAGGACTCAGGGATGGAGAGGCTGAAGAGGACAAGACAGGGACTTTACCTCCCTCACACAAAAACATACTGTATAAAGACAAGGTTGCCACATGCACAGCTTCACAGCTTCACAGCATGACCTCAGGCTGTATGCAAAGTGTAATGCAAACACTGGTAAAAGGAAAGATGTGTGTGTATGTGTGTGTGTGCGTGTGTACGTGTGTGTGCTTCCTGCCTGCCTGAACATGTATCTACTCCCAAATGAAAGGCTTCTGCCAAACCCCTCCTTGGTATCTTGTCGTCAGCGTTACCATGGCGACGCTGACAGGCGGCAGTGACAGACAGTTTAAGTGGTGTTTGAGTTTTCCAGCATGGCTTCCAGGTGTGTCGTCGGTCCATTCATCTCTCTGTTGTCACATATTGTCTCTCTGCTTCCAAGGAATTTCACTCCATCACTTTTTCTGTTTCCAGTGGAATGACAGCTAGGGGAGAGAGAACAACAAATGTGCTCTCTCTCTCTCTCTCTCATACACACACACACACACACATACAGACAGACACACACACACGGTGAAGTATTGACGCTCTCAAATCTCATTAACAAACCTTTCGACCACCGGTTGTAAATTAAAAATGGATCAAGAGTCAGCAGCTGCTCGTCCTCTTTCCTCCTCGCTGATCATTTGAAAACAGATTTGAGTCAGACTCCAGTGTTTGGTTCATTCTTCCTCTGCAGCGGGGACAAGTAGAACAGAAATATCTATCTGATGATGGAACCGCTGTGTTATTCCTCTTTAACCAAGGCGATTTGTAAAGCAACAAAAGGCAGCTTGACTCTTTGAATAAAATTCCAGATGAATCCCAGTACCCAGTGGAATTCATTCATGTGGCACGTCAAATTCCGAGTGTTAGCAACACAACTTGGGATTTGTTTTCCGTGTTGTGCTCTGATGGCTGGTGCCATTTGTTTTTGTCTAGGAAACAGTCACACAAGTATTACGCCATTGCAGGAATGGTGATTATTTTTATTGTAACACTACAAATCAATATTGACTGATCAGAGATATTGGGCAGGTTGTGTGCTAGTGTTGTGCTTCGTCTTTGGAAACCAACATGGAGACGCAGCTCTGCTGGTCTGGACTCTGACAAGCGGCTGAAGAGAGAAGACGAGCGCTGCTGTCTGACAAACAACAACGCACAACAGATTTGTTATTTTCTGTTTCGAGGTTTCCACAGCCGCTTTAACAGGATTCACATAAACCTTCAGGGAAATTTTCATCTTCTGGAAAAGAAGGGAAAAGGAGAGGCGAAGAAAAAGACACAGATGTGATGCTGTGTGTTAATGTCTGACCTCAATCCTCTAATTTAACCCCTGGAGGTTAGGACAAACCACTAATCCAAACGTGGGAGAGCACCGTCCTGATTGTCGATGTACGAGTTATGTATCTTTGTGGTTCTGATGAAAAGATTTTTTTTTCAATAGTTGAATGTCTCATTTCTACCAATAAAACAGACTGAAGTGAAATTAAAGTCTCGAAGAGAGGGAACGAAAGATGGTGAGCTGAGGTCAGCCAGAGGATTAGAGAGAAAGAGAGAGAGAAACATCTGTTCACATCTGATCACACACACACACACACACACACACAGACTAGGCATAGACTAACACTGCTGCATTTGAGGCTCTGTAAATGTTTGAACGAGGATCTGCACAACAAAATGAAATCACTGATCCATCACATTAAATTTTTATAGAAAGAAAAAAGAAATCAATAAAAACATGAAACGTGTCTGGTTTCTTTCCACCACTGTTTGTAGTTGCATAAAAACTAATAAACTAAATTATTCATATTTTATATCAGGAACTGTACCAACATGAAGTTTTGTTACAACGTTGCATAATTATTTATGAATGCTGATTGATCAGATTTATGATCAATGCACAATAAGACATCAGACGGATCTGGTGAGGAGCTTCTCTCCCACAGACACGCTGGTTTGTTTTAGCTGATGATTAAAACATCAGCTGATGGAGTTGAGGAAATTCAAGTGAGACTTTTCAGTTAGAGTCGAATCAAAACCTGAAAATCAGATCAACAGCTGATGACTCCGTCCAACTCGCTGACTGCAGACGGAATGCAACCAGGAAGAAGAAGAGGAGGAGGAGGAGGAGGAAGAGAGAACGGAGCAGCAGGAGGAGGAGGAATGTGGTGGAGACAAATGCAGTGAGATGAGAGAGCGAGATAAGGGGGATGTGGGGAGTTGGGGGGGGGGGCTGGGGGGGGGTATGAGTGGGGGGGGGTGTATGAGTGTTTCCCATCCAAGCAGACGCGAAGAGAAAACACATCGTAAAGAACAACACTCTCCTCTTATCTCCTCGCCACAGTCTGGGAGGAGGAAGGAGAGGTGGTTCAAGGTGAAGAGCGAGGCGGCCATATTAAATAAAAACTGATGAGAGAGGACAGAGGGAAGGAGGGAAGGAGGGAAGAGGAGGAGGCTGAGGAAGGAAGGCGAGGTAAGATAAGAGGAGGAGGAGAGATGGCACCAAGGAGAGGTGTAGTGGGTAAGGAGAGAAGAACAGAGGAGATAGGGAATCGCTAAAGGAAGGATGGAAGGAAAGAAGGAGGGAAGGAAGGAAGTGATGCGGAATGAGAGAAGGAGGAAGAGGAGAGATGAGGAAGGCAGCCCCCCCCCACACACACACACGCACACATACACTATATAAAAGCTCTCTGAGCTCAGCTGACCTCTGCATCATTTTCTGCCTCAGCGCTGAAGCAGTTAACCAACACACACAGACACACACACACAGACACACACACACACACACACATACACACACACACACACACACACACACAAACCTCTGCCAGTCATAAAATCCCTGGACCCTGCAGGGCAGAGCGTGACGAGGGCAGAGGGCGTCCCAGTGTGTAAGTGTATGTATTTTAATGTGTGTGTGTGTGTGTGTCTGGGTGTGTGTGTGTGTGTGTGTCAGTGTGTGTCGGCGCGACAGAGACATATAAAGTAGCAGGGCGGTAAGAGCCGTGTTTATGGCTGGAGTCTGCAGAGGATGAAATCCTGGGGCCGAGAGCAGAGGAGGTGGAGGACGATGAAGACGATGTGGAAGATGATAAATGATAAATGATAAATGATAAATGATAAATGATAAATTCATGACTGAATGATAAAGGTTGAGAAACAAAATGACATCACTCAGGTCAGTGTCGACTTACATGAGGTTTATGCATCAGCGTCTTCATCACAGATACAACGAGGCTGAGACTGACTGAGCGTGATGAAGCATCCATCTGTCACTGACTATATACGTGTGTGTGTGTGTGTGTGTGTGTGTGTGTGTGTGTGTGTGTATATATATATATATATATAGTGACTTGTCACTTTATGATTTTATTTATTTGGATTATTTATGTTTGTTTGTTTACTAAACAAACACGTTTGATTTGACCTCGT
>JAFBJQ010000157.1:112904-122904 GCA_016785345.1 Trinectes maculatus
AGACTTTGGAAGAAGAGAGATGCAAACAGAAAATGGCAAAGTGGAAAAGTGCACTTCTCCAAAAGGGCCTGGATCTGCTAATGACATCTTCTGCGTTAGTACATAACCACTCTGAGGCAACCACCAGATCCAGCCACGTTTAATTTCTCTCTTTTTATCTTTACTCATTTTCAAGTGTAGCAGAGAGAACGGTGATAACACAGTCTTCTAAATGTCTGTAAAACGACTGCGTCCACAGCTCTGTGAGTCTGTACTGATGCACAGCTAAACGCTGGCATCTGCGCGCTGAAATGTTCACAATGACAGTGTGAGCATGTGCATGTTCACTAATTACCACCATCATCATTTGCTAATTAGCACTAAATGCAAAGTGCGGCTGAGGTTCATGGCAGTGCCATCAATTTTGCTGTTATTTGCTCATAAACTAAAAGTATTGGACAAATTACCATTTTGTCTGGATGTAACCTGTGATGTAACATGACCAAGTCCCTGCGGTGCGTCCATCAGGGGGGTTCACCAGAGGACTGTCAGGACCCAGAACCAGAACCTGGACCCATCTGCTGCTCACACTGTCCCGTCCTCAGACAAACACTGTCTCATACAGGTGGAGACATGTCAGAGTGCAGAGACAGTGTTGGTCCTCACAGCCGTGTGACCCTGTGTGACCCTGACCCGTGACCATTTCAGCCGCCACCTCAAATTGCCGCTATTTTCCTGCAGAGAGAAAGTCAGTAGCTGCGCCGCTAATGGCTGCTCTTACGTCTGGACCACGGAGAACAGGAAGTCCTCTGTCTGTCAAACTCCAGGGACACGCGCCATTGATTAAAAAAAACACCTGTTCTAAATCAGTAATCATTTAATGGGCTGTAACTGCTGCTGACGAAACGAGTTAGTGTTTAATGGGAACATTAACATGTCTGATGAACTGGAAAATGCCGTTTGTGTGGCGTTACAGTACCTGTGTGTGTCTCTGATGACGTTTAACACAACAGTCGGGTAAATGTGCTGAAAACGGACTCCCTGCGATTTTCCCCCCGTGAAGCGAATGCACCAGGAAACATGGCGGGTGAAGGGGATGGAATTTGTTGCCGTGATGACGCGGTTGTGAGCGTGGCAGCAGAAATATCCGGATCAGCGGTAAATCTGACTTCAGCTGAGCTTCTGGTTAAAATACTGCACAGAGTGAATTTAACCTTTCACCGTTTTATTCTGCAGTCGTTATCTTATGATATAACGCTACGTCTATTGTACTCATTTGACTATATGTATTACTTACATAATACTGATACTAATACTAATACTTTATTAACCTTTCTTTATGTTGATATTGTGACATCAGTTGAAATCATGTGATGAGTGTCGCACACAGTGACACATCGACCGACAACAAAGACGACTGACAGAAGAATATTTACAGCCTGATGGAGATGTTCACACCACCATCAGTCCCAGTCCAAAGGTCTGAACGTCAAAAAAGGTAGGGTGGGGAAGGGAGGAAGGGAGGAGGAGGGGATTGGTTGATACTATAAGTCAGCGCTAGACACACACAGACAGACACACAAGTCTTTGTGTTACCATAGAGACAGCAGAGCTGGTCAACGTAAAAGCAGAAAAGTGCATCGCTGGACCATTAATGTGGTGTCCAGACCGGGGGAGTGGTGGGGGGAGAGGGCTGGGGGCTGTGACCTCATTAACCTTTGATCCTCCTCACTCTTGGCTGCTAATGTCTATTCCTGAGTGATATTTGACCTTTGACTCTGGCAGGTTCAGCACCTGCTCTGTTGTTTTATGATCTCTGACCTTGCCGCAGGTTCAAAGTCCAAACGCATGCGTGTGTGTGTGTCTGTGTGTGTGTGTGTGTGTGTGTGTATACTGTGGATGCCAAGAGTTGGTATTACAGTAGTCACATTCAAAAAACTACTTTGAAACTGCATTTTCATACTTTCTGTTTTGCAGTGACTCATCTCTGCTGCTGTGCTGTGATCATCAGCAGAGGAACATTAAACCTCCACCAAATGTTTTACTAACTGACGCTTCATCATCTTTGCACCAAACCAAACCATTATCTGTAAATACTTGTTACATAACTTGTTTTTTTCCCCCATAATTACGAAAACGTGTCTCTCTGGATGAGACACATTCGTTCTAGTTTTCATTTAAGGAGAAGCTGAAATCCTGGAATCATTGGTTGATATGTAACTGTGTCAACACCTCCACGCAGTGAAAGCACAGAGCGCCACTTTAACATTGAAGCAACATGTTTATTGAAATAGAATCAGCTTTCCACTGTAAAAAAACACAAACAAAACAAAAATAAGAACACTGTACAATTATTTCCCCAGAGGGGGGTGGGGGGGTGGGGGGTGGGGGGCATGGATAAGCATCTGTGTGACGGAGCAGGGTTTGATATGAGGCCGCTGAGCCTTTAAATCTGACAGGAGTGAAGTGTGGCGCCTGCAGGCTCCAGAGTTAACATGCTAAACATTAACCCAGCAGCACTGTGAGCCAGCTGCTAACAGTCTGAACGGCACAGACATGAACACACACTGCTGTGTGATGATGATGATGATGATGATGATGATGATGATGATGATGATGATGATGATGATGATGACGGAGAATACGCAGGTGTGAGTGTGTGAGGGTCTTTGGTATAAGGATTCCAGTGATGGATGCAGGTCAACAAGCAGGAGAACAGGTAATGCCCACACACACACACACACACACACACACACACATACACAATAATAATGTTGCAACACAAAGGGCAGGTGGAAAAGCACAAACAAAACAATGTATTCGACATGTCGTTCATTTATATATATATATATATATATATATATATATATATATATATGTACAATCTGAACATGGCTACGACACCTGGGTGTGATTGTCTCGTGGATTTCACAGTGCACATGACAGTTTTCATTTTCACAGGCCCGACTCCATCAAAGTGAAGCCACAAAAACAGCCAACGCGGCGTGAAAGCTTGTCACAATCACGCACTTAATGGCCCCCATCTCCGACCCCCTCCCCCCTTTTGTACATTAAATAGAATAGAGCAAGGCACTCTGGGTAAAATAAGGCAGGCGCCTGGAAAATTACCTGCCATTAATCTGTGCAAACAATTGACTTTTCAGCCCCGGTGATTGGGAACACGGCAAAATTAAGTCGTATTTCAGCTGAACTGACAGGAGGTGCAGAGGTGAAGAAATGGTTGTGTTTCGTCTTAGTGTACCTTTTCCTTCATACTGTAGTGGTTTCTTACAACCCCCCCACCCCCACCCATGCCTACCCCCCTTTTTTCTCTTATTCCCTTTCTCCATTTCTTTCTTCACCGCTCGGCTTCCTGACCAAACTGAAATGACCTGAAATTGGTCTAAACTGGATGGAAACACTATAAAGGGCTGCACTGCCAAACTAGCTCCCCAGCAGAGAAAACTAAGAAACAATAAAAAAAAAACCCCTAAGTCAGGAATTCACAGTCACTCTTTGTCACACTTCAACAAGCTGATCAGGCCATAAAGAGCAGCTTTAAACTCGGAGTCAGTTCTCTGGGGGGAAAAAAATCATAAAAGGAGGAAAAGAAAACACATTCAGACATAATGAGGATGTCAGTGGCTGTCCAAAAAAAAAAAACAAAAAACTCCACAGTCAAAACATTTAGTGACAAATAAAAAAGGAGAAACTCAGAAACTCCTTCATTGAGCCCACCATGACAAGGTGACAGAAAAGACAAATAAAACAAAGGATAAACATATGGACACTGAGCATAGACCAATATGGGATTTCCAATATCAGCGGCGAACCCATTACTAATGTTAGCATCTTCTTACAGTATTTCCTTTCAAAACTTTAAAATTAAATTTGTCAGAAAATATGACATCCTGTGCTTTAAAATACCAGGAAGTCTTCATCACACACTGCGCGGATCAAATTTAAGACTTCATTTTGAGCTATAATTCAAAATTCAACATCAGCTGATAAGTTCTGGTAATCCCACATTTGGTCTACTCCTTATGTAATTCTTCATGGTGTGAACACTGTGGTGTCCGTGCTGTGATGAAAACCAAAAACTGAACAGAAGAAAAAAGATGAACAAAGTCAAACCAAAAACAAAACCATAAAAGGGGAATGGCAGTTTGGAAGCGGGTGCTGTGCAGGGGAATCAGTGCAACTTTGGTGGAGGAATATTGGCTTGTGCCAAATAAGTCCCAGCGAACCACTACCACACCCGGTTGGTCCAATAGATGTCTCTGTGGTACACTGCAGTGTCGGCGTAGTCTCCTACCTGTTTGTTGGTGTATTTGGGAGGGTTGGCCTTGTAGCTGTAATCCGAATATTGGTCGGAGCCTGTTGAATTGTTGTCACCCGTTCCCACAAAGGTGTTGGTGGCAGGAAGGTCCTGAACGGCCTGGTGCTTCTTGGAGGCCGAGGGCGACTGTGGCTGCAGCTGGATGGAGGGCAAGGGGGAATTGGAGCGGTAGTGGCGACCCAGATCGGGGCTTCCTGGTGGGTAGTTAAGGGGCAGGTGGATTCTGGGACTGTCGTTGACACTGTCATTAATGAGGTTGAACTTGAGGCCTTTCTGCAAGCTGGCCTCCTCATCCTCCTCCAGTGGCTTAGCAGGTTTTGGAGCTTTTCCCTTTTTGCTCTTTTTCCCTTTGGCATTTTTGGGACCCTGCTTTGGAGCATACAGGTCCTTACTCTCCTTCTTGCCAGCCTGGTAGCCACTCTTCGTGTCCTTCTGCAGCCGGTGTCTGATGACCACCACAGCTACAATAACCAGAATCACACCAGCAATACCTGCCAGGCTGCCATACAAGATGTTGCCCCTCTGAGCATGGCTGTAGTTGGGATCTCCAGCAATGTCCCTGTCCAGAGGGGTGTAGAGGCTGTGTCCAACCAGCGCCTCAATGACAGAAACATTGGATTTTGTGTCATTGACGAAAACGTGGACCAGGGCAGTGGTGTGGCGAGGAGGTTTGCCTTTATCACTGACCCTCACCACCAGGCGGTGCAGTCCGTTGTGCTTGCCGGTGAATTCCTGAGCCAGTGTGATCTCCCCGCTGCTGGGTGAGATATGGAACAGGCCATACGGGTTGCCACCTGTGATGGTGAAGATCAGCTCAGCATTAGGTCCAGAGTCAATATCCTCTGCCTCTACAATCTCCACGCGGCTGTCAGGTGGTGTGACTGGTGTCAAGTATGTGTAGGAGGAGTTGGCTGGTTTTGTGACATAAGGGGCGTTATCATTCTCATCGAGGACATTGATGGTCACACCTACGTAAGAGGATCGGGGAGGTTCGCCCGCATCCACAGCCTTCAGACGGAAGGTGTAGGTGCTCTCTTTCTCCCGGTCAAAGGAGATGCTTGACAGGATGGTTCCTGTGCCATTCTGAATGACAAACTTGCCATTGTCCGGTTCCACAAACAGCCTCACTCTGGCATTTTCACCTTTGTCAGCATCAGTGACTGTCACCACACCAACAGGATTGAGCGGAGGCATGTTTTCTATGACAGAGAAGCTGTAGCCGCTCAGCATAAACTTGGGGTCATTATCATTGCGGTCCAGGACGTTAATCACCACTGTGGCAGTGCCAGTTTTGCTTGGTACACCCTTGTCTGCTGCTGCTACGCGAAATTCGTAACGATCTGTCTCCTCACGATCCAACAGGTTCTTCACACGGACCTCCCCAGTGTTGGCGTCAATCTCAAACAGCCTGGTAAAAGACCGCTCAATGATGCTGTAGCTAAGCTCTGCATTAGTGCCACTGTCTGCATCTGTTGCCACAACATCCAGCACCTTGTCACCTGGCTGGTTGCCCTCTGCAAAGTCCACCTCGAGCAACGCAGGGGAAAAGTTTGGCGTGTTGTCATTCATGTCAGTGACCTGGACTTTGAGGGAATTGGTGCTTGACAGGGCTGGGTTCCCAGAATCCACAGCAACAATTTCAATTCTATAATCCTTCACACGCTCATAATCCAGCAGGGTAGTTGTCTGCAGGAAGTACTTCCTCTTCCGATCGTTGGCTGACTCAATTGCAGGTCGGAGCTGAAAGGGGACATCACCAGCTACCACACATGTTACCACTGCATTTTCCCCCTCATCTCGGTCTGACACCTGGACCAACGCCACTGGGGTACCGATGGGCATGTCCTCAGAGATGTTAGCCACACCGTCTTGGTGGGTAACCAAACCAATACCACGGATCTCAATTGCTGGTGCGTTGTCATTCTGGTCCTTCACGTTGATGGTCACCAGGACCTTGGAGCTCTTAGAGTTGGGCCCACGATCTTTGGCGACAACAAAGAACTTGAGGAAGTTCTCCTCCTCGCGGTCCACCAGACCTTTAACATATATGATGCCAGTGGAGCGGTCAATGCGCAGAAGCCTCTGAACGGTCTCGGATGCCTGGTGGAGGCTGTAGTCAATCTCCCCGTTGATGCCGGTGTCCGCATCATTGGCTCGGACCTGCAGGGGGCATAAACAGAGGTTACTTTTTATCAGCTTAGGCCTGACCCACTACAAACATGATTCTTTCTGTAATGGGTTGCATAATAAAGAGTTTAGTGACTGGATTAAGGCCACTGATTAAAAGCGGACACGCAGGCCAGTGTGAGTTAAAGCCTGAAATCTGCTTATGACAACTCATTGCCTGGGTTTCCCGACAAAAAGTCAAAGTTAACTCAAAGTTCATTGGACAAAATCAAACAAATGTAGCATCAATTTTATTTAAATTCTTTGACTTAGAAAGCGTTCCAACTGAGACTAATGCAACACCACGAGGGCCTTAGTGTTTTCATGAGGAAGAAGTGATCATAGCTGACTGCACACACCCACACAGCAACATCTAATGGCCATGCAGTGGGTCACTGACGGGCAGATGAGTGAATGTTAATGTTCCTCCCATTATCAACTAAGCCCCTGCACCCGAGGGCCCATTATGAGACCGCAGAGGACAGACCAGCATCGGCCATGACTCGGCTTCCTGCGCCCAAAACCAAGGTAAATGGAGTTAATTAGTCAATTAGCTGGTACGAGCACTCAGCAGAATGTCATTTAGGATGTAGTCATTAGAACGCTTTTCTATCTACACATCTAATACTTTTTAATTGCTTTCATTCAACGCCTCTGCTGCTGTGAAGAAATGTAGGTCGGCGTGTAGCTTCAAATGAACTAGTTGTTGAACAGCTGATTTAAATGTCCCAGGTGCTGCTGGTTCAGCTTTTCAGTAATGTGATTAGGGTTTTTAAATTTTAAGGCCATTTATTCCTTTGAAGCAGAACTGGGACTGAGCCAGGTTTGCACTCAGCAAAATAATCTCCTAAATTTAAGTCCGAAGAATATTGTTTTCTCCAAAACAGGAAAACCAGATCTGGCAGAAGGGGTGGGGGTGGTGGGGGTGGGGGCATTATTTTAAGTGTATTTTTACAAACAACAAAACGTATGTTGTTTGGGCAAGGACACAAAAATCTCCTGTAAATCCAAGTGTTGATGCCAGTTTTTTTTTTAAAGGATACTTTCATAAATACTAATAATTCATTTTTCATCAATATTTAGAGGACCGGATCAATACCAATCCTATATCAGTACATACATGAATTACTACTTCATTACTATTGAGTTCTGTTTTATTTCATTTATTATTATTGTTGTTGTTGTTGTCTTTTATTGTTTCTGTTTTACTGTCTTTAATCAACACAAACAGCACAGCTTCGTTTATGGAGCCTCCATAAAGATCACCAGAGCTCATCAGCACGGAGGAGACAGAAGACGGTGACAGGGAATGCTGGACACTGTGGGAAAATAACTGTCGATTGAAGACTGGAGGAGAACATCGGGGGTTTAAAGGGTTAAAAACAGCCCGAGTCTTTGAGGGTTGCTCTTTTTAACAGACTCCACTTCACTTCATAAATATCTGGTTTCCTGCCTGCTCAGGATCACAGAGTGTGACAGACCATCAGCGGCACCGGCGAGTCGCTGATCCGGGTCACAGAGGTTGAGGTTAAAGAAAGCATTACAGTGAAATTATCATTTCTGCCGCCATTGATTTCCTTTCCTCTGCTTGTGGCTTTAAGCGGCGGACGTCGCCAAACAGAGGTGAATTATTGACAGCTTCGGAGAATTGGCTATTGAGCAGCGGCGTGGTGGAGCCGTGATGACGCCCGGGCTGTGCTGGCTGCTCGCCAAGGCCACGGGACAGCAAATATAAACAGTATGAACAGCGACCGCCTGCTTTGTTGAACGAGCAGACGAGATTCTGTTTGAACGCCGCAAACCTCAGATTCCTCCTCGCGTCTTCTCTGCACCGCTAAACGACCTGTGTTTACGCTGGACTCTCTTCTTCTACGACTCCATTTGTTTTTTTATTTGTTCCTCTCCATTGGTGTGTGACTGTCGGGTCCTGATGACGCAGATTAGTTGTGTTACGCTGTTATTAATAAATAAAACATTATGGTGTTTGTGCTTTTTGGGTTTTTTTTAACCTTGTTGAATCTTTTCCAAATAAATATTTCATCCAAATAAAAAGTCTGTTCACGAGCTCTAAATGTGGCTTTCAGCTTTGGCTGTTAATAATTGGATCATGAATATTTCATCAAATCTTTACTCAAGGTCCACCTGCACATTTTTCCCAAAGATTTTTCAGTCAGCTAAAGCCGATAGAGAAACTTTCTCGACTCCAGTGGCTGATGAAGGCCGGGGGACGTGGCTGAAAGCACCGGCGGGAGCCAAACTTTCATGCACCTGAATACGAAAAATAATAAAGAGAAGTCAGAGTCGTCAGTGAGCTCAAGATCCACTTGAGTTCACCGACGACTCTGACATCACGGGTTTATGTCTCACTCCTGAACGTTCATGTTAGAATGATTTGAATGAATTAAAGCAGCGGAGGGGATTCGTTTAGAAAGTGTTCACAGTGGCCACATGGAGACGCCGGCGGCTGGATATGTGGACGAGTTAAGCAGGTCAGGGTCGCTCCTCAAAAAGCACATGAGGTGAAATGGATTCTGAAGCGCTCCGAGATGCAATGAGCCACATCCAGAGCAATAATACCAATAAGCCCTGTGGATAATCTCATGACGCACTCAGATTAAGCTCAGGGGGAAAGTGGCTGCGGCGAGAGCCACACTCAACCTGCCTGCTGATGGTGACATCACGCAGGCCGCCGCCGCCGCCGCCACTGCCTCCCCCACCGCCAGAGCTCAAAGGTGAAGTTGAATCAGTGGTTAATATGTGACTACATGTTGTGATCCCACGCCCTGCTTCACCTCCACCACACCATCTGTCTGTGTGGGTAACTGAGCAGCATATTATGTGCAGTGGCTGCACCGCGTTGTCCAGCTCTGTGTCACATGACCACAGGGGCCACTGCTGTCGGCCGGACAGAACCCACAGTCTGAGCCCGCCGCTGAGGCGCCGCAGCCGCCATCATGAAACTCGCTTTGATTCCAGCTTCATGTCGGAGAAGAGACAGATGGTGAAAGCCGAGTGCAAATGTTTGTCAGTAAACTGTTGCTCAAGCGAACCGGGATTCAAACTTTACTCCACAGCTGAAACACAGCAGCCGCGAGTTCAGTCGATAAAGATCTCTGAAATTCCCCTCACAGCGGGTTAAAGACAGACGATGGCTGGACGAGGTGATTCACATCTTTTACACCGCTGGTTAGCTTGTAACTATTTGACCGTCCTGAATCAGTCATTGATCATTTTCCTGTCAATGATTCTAAAACAAAAACGAATCAGGGAACAAGTTCAGCGTGTGGTAACCAGTGATGATGGAAAACTCCACCTCTCAGGATGATGAAGAACTTTCTGACTTTCTACTGAATCTGCTGATAGTGATTATTATTTTAACTAAACCAGAAACTGGAATATTACTGAAAATATTTTAAATGCTTAATTAACTAATCAGTGGCTAACGAGTCATTTTAGTCTTCAGCGGACTGATCAGGTGATCAGCGAGTATGTTATATGGTGCATGTGGTGGGACTG
>JAFBJQ010000157.1:130404-138928 GCA_016785345.1 Trinectes maculatus
CTGCTCCTCCCCACTGACTAATCCCCCACCCCCCACCCACCCCGCCCCCTCCTGCCCCCCACCCTCTCCGCAGAGCCGAGGATGACTGTGGCATTTGTTGCCATTTCATCTGGTCAGAGTTGGATGGATGTGCCACCAAATGAGAGGAGGCAGAGAGGAATCCCAACGCGTCGGATCAAACCTCAGACCTCGCCCCTCCACACCGAGGCGGCAGCGGCTCAAGTGACATCAGCGCCTGCCGCCCACACCCACCCGCAAACCTCAGAGAGAGTATCGCCCCCTCCAACCTGCATCTGTGTTTCCAGAGGGAGAAACCTCCAGTCTGACCTGAAACCACAACCTGAGCCGCGGAGGCTGGAACCAGCTTCATGTGTGTGTGTGGAACAGTTTTGTTCCACACACACACATAAAGAGGTTTAACTGCAACTGAGACCCACAAACAACAGGAACGTGTTTATGTTTCACAACCACAACGTCTGATTTCACCAACAAACACCAACCACGACGCCGCCGCCGCCACAGCCGCGTCACAGTCGCCTCCGTGTTCCTCAAGATCTGACAGAGAGGAGAAAAGGGATGGGGTCAAAGGTCAAGTGTGGGAACAGAAACACGCCTTAGTTCCCATTAACGAAGCATCAGCAGAATGTTGATCCAGCCGAGAGCGGCGCTGGCGACTCCAGCCCCGCTCTGTATCAGGGAGAGGCGGGCGCCGTTTGCATGTAAATACCCTGCTCCCCTCTCTCTCTCTCTCTCTCTCTCTCTCTCTCTCTCTTGCATGTAGTGCAGGTCGGACGCCCACCCTCTTTCTCTCCCTCCACCAAATCACAATGAAGCAGCAGCAGGAGGAGGAGGAGGAGGACTGGAGCGACCGGACGGACAGGATTCCCCGCTGGTGACACACCGGCGCCTGCTCGCTCAGCAGCACCGCTGGATGTTCGTCATCACCACCTGCTCCAAACATCCAGTTTCCACCCAAACTCCACCACCTTCACCTCCACGGCTCAAACAGCAGCAACGTTACTGCTCCCACCACAGCACACAGCGCGGGGGTGGGGGTGGGGGGGTGGAGTCTGAATCTACAGGTGCCCAGGAGGCCTCAGGTGGCGAGGACAGACAGACACAGTATATGAGCGTATGTTGGACTGAGGGGTTTGTGAGACGCCTCAGATGAAGGGAGTGTTGTGATGTTGCTTTCAGCAGATGAGTCCAACACACAACACAACACAACGCAACACAACACAACACAACACAACACAAACCTCAGAGTGTAACAACCACGACTGTTTCCTTCACTGCCATTTTATATTCTCATCTACAGTCAGAGTCCCCGCACGACTCTGACCGCCTCACATGGAGCCGGAATAAAACCGGAATAAAACCGGAATAATGCTGGAATAAAACTGGAATAAATCCAGAATAAAATCATAATACAACCGGAATAAATTTATAATAAAACCGGAATAAGACCTGAATAAATCCAGAATAAAATCATAATAAAACCGGAAAAAAATTATAATAAAACCGGAATTAGACCGGAATAAATCCAGAATAAAATCATAATAAAACCGGAATCAATTTATAATAAAACCGGAATAAGGCCGGTGTAAATCCAGAATAAAGCCCCGCTGTGGAGAAGCTCCTGTCAGACCCCACTCCCTCCTCCTCAGACGCATTATTTCACTTCCACTCAGGGTTCGAAACCCGGAGTGACCCACAGGAAGCGGGTTTTATTACTGACCGCCGTGGACGTAGTGTTGAGGACGGAAGTGATCGATCCGGATCGATCCGGATCTAGAGTCAGGGGGGTTAGAGACGAGCGATCAGTCGTTTGAAATCTGTTCGTTTTGAGCAACAACTGTTTAAAATGCGCTTCTCGGCGGTTGCGCACCTTCACCCCCCCCCCTCCAAAGTCTGCGCGTTTTCTTAATGAATGCGCAAATGTTCATTGAGGAGCGAATGTAAATCAGTGAAAATACTGCTTCTGTTCACACTCACACCTGAACGTCTGCTTTCTGTTATTTTTTTAACGTGAATGTTGTGTCACGTGTCTGTGGATCAAAGTCTGCGTGGACCCGATCAGCGGGGACAACTTCCTACCTGGACCTGGACCTGGACCGGGTGAGAGCCGCGCGGTTCCCCGGCTCTGAGCGCTCCAGCCCGGCTACAGGCTCCGCTCCTCCTCGGTGCCCGGACGGAGCCGCTCCAGACCTCCGGGAAAAACACACCCGAAACCAACAATCCACAACGGCGAGAAAAGAGCGTCTCTCTCTCTCTCTCTCTCTCTCTCTCTCTCTCTCTCTCTCTCTCTCTCTCTCTCTCTCTCTCTCTCTCCTCCCCCCACACACACACTCCTCTACACAGCGCAGCGCGGAGGCGGAGCGAGCATCGTCCCCGGCTCCAGCTCCGTCTCCTCTCCAACATCTGGCTCCTCACTCAGCTGCACGCGGCGGCGCGTGCGTCACCGTGTTGGCCCGGTGAGCGGCTGCGGCGCGGGGGGTTCGAGGTCCCGGGTCCGAGTCTCCATCAGGCTCTGGTCCAAACTCAGGACGCGTCTCTCTCCGCCTCCGTCCATATTTACACCCAACACCCGCTCTCTCTCTCTCTCTCTTCCATCATGTCCCTATGTCTCTCTGCCACTCGCCTCCCTGCTCCGTCCTGCCTCTGAGAGGCTCCGAGCTGCTCTCTCTCGCGCTCTGAGCGCCACCTACAGGCGACTGTCGGCAGCCTCGGCCCGAGCAGAGACAGCCGGAGCCACTTTACCTACTGTTACCTATAATACTGTGTATCACACACACACACACACACACACACACACACACACACACACACACACACGCACACACACACACACACACACACACACACACACACACACACACACACACTGCGCAGCTGCAAACTGCATCATATGTTTATATAAGTATATGGATGTATGGATCAGGGTTTACACCACAGTGAAAAGCTGCCACTTCCTGGTCAACATGTCTCGTGTCCCTGAAATCACATGATGGGACACACTGATGGGCTTTTTGAGACTTTTTGAGGAGTGGATTTTTTGGCTGAGCAGTGACATCATCGCCTCAGCTGTTCACTGCACGTTGTGCACGTGACACGTCCTCTTCATGAGAAATCACCTGGCTGTGCAGAGATATTAAAAACTGTAATATCTCTGTACTCATAACACAGATTTAAAAAAAATAAAAATCTGTGAAATAAATCTGTAAATCTCTATGTAACGCCTTTTTCCACCTGATGTAAAGGACATGGACGTTTTTCTTTCTAAAGGATACGATTATAAATAGGAATTTAATCATCCAGATTGTATTCATCAGTGAGGTTCTTCCTGCGGTGGGAAGAGCAGAGCAGCACGTTCATCAGCATCCAGCTAAAACTAATGTTTTAATATCCACACGTCCTCAGTGGGACGAACGGGAGCGGACACATCGGAGCGTCCTCTCATTCCATCACTGGGGAATTTTTAAATCATTTTCTTCCAGTGAGTCTTTTGTGAAGTGAAATTACAAATTATTTCCTCACCTGGGAATCTTATTTTTATTATTATTATTTTGATTATTCCTCTTATTACGACTTTGCTTCTTTGCACCTTTTGAATGACTTCATTTGTTCCTTGAAATGAATAATTTAACGATTCAGTTCAATAATTAATATTCTTATCAGCTCCTTTCCATTTCTTCCTGCCCCCTTGACTCTTTTACTTCTTTTTTTTTAAATCAGAGAAGAATTCACTCTTCTCACTGCTGTCTGATGCTGACTGATGATTGAACACACAGGACTGTGGGATTATAACTGTTTTTATATTATAATAATTAGCTGACTTTGTATTTCTCGCTGAGCCGCTGTCTCTCTCTCTCTCTGTCTCTGCAGAGAAAAGTGTCCTGCACATTTCAACTGGCAGCAAACACAAGAGGAGGAAACAAAAACTCCATAAACACATTAAAATGAAAGAAAACAAAGCCACGACACTTTCTTTAGCCATATCGTGCTTTTGAACGTCACAGGAAACAACACAGAATTTTATTTATCTGTGTTTAGTCCACGTAATTCTTACTTATTCTCCACAGTTTACAGCCAGGGGCATTTCTCTGTGCGGTTACCATGGTAACAGATGTTGTTGACGTACATGATGGGGTTACTGGAAAAGGCAGCGTCTGTGTGACTTTCACCCGGTCCAATCCAGTCACTCTGCTCACCTAACATTAGCATTAGCATGAACGCAGCTGTCCCCTGACCTGGCTGCAGGTCAGAGGTCAACCTGCGGGAAGATAGATGGCTCGTCCAAACTGCATCTTCTCCTCCAGCAGGTAACTACTTTACATTCAGACCACTGGCCTTGTGCTGCTTTGATGAATAGACTATAATCTGTAATCTGCGGCGGCTACCTGCTGCTAACGAGCCAAATTAATTAGACGCCAACAGTAAACATCTATCGATAAGATCAGATGAAGCGTTATTGATCCCTGAGGGGAAAATCAGCACGTTGAACCTGCAGATGGTAACAGAGGCTCCGGAGATCGACATCACATCCTGTAGCTACAGTGGGAAAATGTATGAAATGTGATGATCTGAGTTTACAGAGAACAATTAAATGAAAAAGACCAAAGCTGAGACAATCAATACAATATTTGCATTATGAGGGGATGACAAATCGCTGGAGCAAACACAGACACACACGGTTTACAAACTAGATTGATCTCCAGAGCTTTCTGTAGGGAACTGTGTGTGTGTGTGTGTAAAATGTCGAGTGTAAATCATGAACTGCTGCTGGGTGTTGGTAAATATGAGTGAGGGATGATGGTTCATGTCTGTCTGTGTATATAATAGCTGTATAATATCTGAGTAAACCGACATGAACTCGAGCTCAGATGTTCAGGTTCCTCAGAAGATGAACCTCAGAACTTCAGTTTGTTTCTTTTGTTTATTGCCAACATGCCTGCAGAGCTAACAGCGTTTCCATCAGCCTCAGCTGGTTGACACTGCTACATCAGCGTTATCATCGTGACGTTAGCACATATCATCATATGGCCGTCGTGTGTGGTTCTACACACGTCTGACTGTGTAGCAGTCGTGATGTTTTAAATTAGCTGCCATTTTCTTCTGCACAGTGTTTTGGGGTTTTTTTTTGTCTCTTCATGTTTAGGAGTCTGCAGTGAATCCATGTTCTCATATAAAGCACCAGAACTCCGTGGAATAATCTGCTCGCTGTTATAAAACATTCGACAAGGCTCCTAATGAGTCGCATTATGACGACGCCTTGAACTTATGAAAAGTAGCAATCAGCCACATTCTTTCCCCGTGTCGCTGCAGTGAGTGTGATGTCATCGGCAGCGGTGGGGTGTTGATTGAGCTTCATATTGTGGATTGTGTGTCGTATGGTCACATACACACTCGAGTGTTTCTCCTCCCCAGTGGTTCACAGCTGCAACAAAACCTTAATGGTGTTTTAACATAATATCACTAATTAATCTAACTAATTATAACTAATCCCATGCTGCAGCGTCTGGTTGACTGAACTGTTTGAGAAGCGTGGAAATCTGCTCAGGTAATATTGAACCTGTAGGTGTTCACAATGATGCAAGAGTAAAGGTCAAGGGTCGCCAACAAATCTGTCTGGAGTTTCGTATATGAAGCTGAGACTTACAGTTTTTTTCCCAGCATCCCGCAGGACCTGCAGAAACAGGAAGTAGACTCCTCTTTGGTCTGCGGTGAACCTCAGGGGTCACCGTGTCCATCGGCGACGGCCAGGACGTCTCGCCTTCAGTCCCCCGCACCAAGTGTCCCTGCAGCGAAGCCCATGCTAATGGCTCCTGGATGACATTTAGATAAAGGTGAGAGGGAAGAGGTTCAGTAAACCTGCCATTGACCTTTAACCTCCCATCCAGGAAGTCAAACTGCAGCCAGTGAGCCTGACATTTCCCCTGCAGAACACTTCACCCAGCTAATTAACCTGTTAGCCGGATGAGCTGCAGCACAAAGGGAGGAGGAGACAGGTAGAGACAGAGCAGCGCTGACAGAGAACTCACACACTCTTTGTTTGTTAGTGTGTGTCTGCGTGTGTGTGTGTGCGTGTCTTTCCATTTATTTTTTACTTTCCAGATATGATTTATTTATTAAACTTCTCTAAACTGCTATTTTCGATTTGCTTATTTTCTCGGGAGCGGCACAGAACCGCGTGTCCTGTCCATATCTCAGCGGGGCGTCTTTATCTTTACAACCAGCTGAGAACGTGTTCACAGCAGGGGGCTGAGAAAACTCATGACGGCTCCCACCGACCATTTCTACAGTTAGAAATAAAGGAACTTGCTGAAAACCCAGTAAACAGTCTTGTTAGAGTCGTGTTAGTATGCAGCAGTCAGCGCTGCATTTCCCACTGAGCGATGGCAGCTCCTGGCAAATACTAATAACAGCACTGACCAAACAGTGAAGGAGGAGTGAAGTGCAGCACACGCAGGAGAAGTCACAGCACAGCAGCTCCACGCTGGCGTCCAAATGTTTTGATTTTGTTATTACGTTCAAATAGTTTGTTGATTCTCACGAGATACAAATTACACAAGAGTGTTCAATTAAACGACTTGTTATAAAACCACAACTTACGACAACAACAACAACAACAACAACAACAACAATAATAATAACCATCATAATAATAATAATAACAACAACAACAACAACAACAACAATAATAATAATAATAACAGCAACAATAATAATAATAATAATGATCATAATAATAATAATAATAATAATAACAACAGCAACAATAATAATAACAACAACAACAATAATAATAATAATAAAATATATTGGAAATGCATCTTAAAGCGCATCTCAAGCTGTGTGTTCAACACGTGTTGTCGAACACGCAGGTCCGACTGGTTTATCGCACATAAATTCTGAAATTCCTTCAGATTCATTGTGTAGTGCGACACCAGGCCCAAACACAAAGCCGGCGTCATAACAACCATCTTCAGGGGCGGTGAGAAGCAGGAGTCCTGCAGCAGATGGCCTGGCATCAGTTCACTCATGAGTTAAAACTATTCACGGCGTCGTTCTCATAAAGCATCACACGTTATTTTTGGTCTGGAAAACTTTATCAATATCTCTGCTAAATATGAACATGTGCACTTTATACTCCACAGTTATAATAATCCTGTCCCAGAAAAGACATGTAGTACAGGAAGTATTCATTTTCTGCCGAGGTGACACAAAACACAGAGGAGTCAGAATATAAGACAGAATTCACAGGCATCACAGCAGGTACCTAATAAAGTGACCACAGACGTCCAGGACGACTAATCAGAAGGTTAACAGTTATGTACAGGTTACATAATGTTGGGCAGATATGTGTGTGTGTGTGTGTGTGTATATAAAGGGGTGAACATAATTTCAAATTAAAAGGCTTTGTCACCCCCCTTTAAAAGCTTGTTACCATGGCGCCCACTGGAAAACACTGACTATCAATCTGGCAGCCAGGCCCCCAACATGTGCAGAACAAACACACATACAAACACACACACACGCACACAATGAGCTGCCAGCTACAGTGAAAAAAAAGCACACACACACACACACACGGAGCTATTTAGCATCTTGTGTTGTTGTGTTTTTGCTGAGGTCAACAACTGATCTGTCTAAAATCCATTATGCAACTGGAAGCAACTGGTCATTTAGGCACCGTGTGAAAATATATTCACACAGACACATTAATGTAAAACACACAAAGTGCAAAGGTGACAAATCAAAATATGACATGAAACAGCTGACAAAGAAGAAATAAGACTCAATAAGAAGAAATAAGACTTCTGGTCACATGGGCAGGAAAACCTCTTTACAACCCCCCCCCCCCACGACTTCAATCAGAGTGAATAAATGAAGCTGATCACTGATCAATAAAGCAGACGTCACCATATTTGATTGGGTGATTCCCCATGTCCTCTGCTTTACCTTCACAGACATGATGAAACGCTCTGACTCACGTCAGGCCTCGTCTCCTCGTCGTCTGGGAACAAACTGTACTCGCTGCAGATCAATAACCATCATGTTCCAAAACGCTGCTCATCTCCGGCCTGACTCCTCCTCCGTGCTGACTTCACGGCGTCAGAGCAGGAAATCGCCTCTCTGCTCCAACTGCACTCAACCGAGACGTTTAGTTTCATCTGTGTGACTAAATACTGAGAGGTATCTCACTCCATCACTCCATCACTCCATCACTCTCCATCACTCCATCACTCTCCATCACTCCATCACTCCATCACTCCCTCACTGTCCATCACTCCATCACTGCATCACTCCATCACTCCATCACTCCATCACTGTCCATCACTCCATCAGTCCATCACTCCATCACTCCATCACTGTCCATCACTCCATCACTGTCCATCACTCCATCAGTCCATCACTCCATCACTCTCCATCACTCCATCACTCCATCACTCTCCATCACTCCATCACTCTCCATCACTCATTCACTCCATCACTCTCCATCACTCCATCACTCTCCATCACT
>JAFBJQ010000157.1:146128-178628 GCA_016785345.1 Trinectes maculatus
CACGCACACACACACACACGCACACACACACACACACACACATTTTTCATGTTATCTCATTCTAGGAGACATTTTATTTTGAAAGGGCCCGTTAGACCCTCTGTCACACGCACGCACGCATGCACACACACACACACACACACACACACACACACACACACACACACACACACACGCACACACACACACACACACACACACACACACACACACACACACACACACACACACACACACACACATATTTTTCATGTTATCTCATTCTAGGAGACATTTTATTTTGAAAGGGTCCGTTAGACCCTCTGTCTCACGCACGCACACACACACACACACACACAGACAGACCGTGTTGTTGTGGGTCTGGAGCTCGGAGGTGTTGATTGTTTCGTTTGTGCGCTCTTGTCGTCATTGACAATCAGATCACAGTCTGTCCTCACCCGAGATGGGTGTGTTTACACTTTCAGGAGTGGGTCAGCCATCTTTCTACAGCAGCCCTGACAGGACAAACCCAGTCCTGTTACCTGGAGACCACCACAGGGTGAGAAGCAGGGTGTTCATTCCATTCCATTATGTGAACTGAACCTTTAAATCAGCGGGGAAACATCTCAAACACACATAAACGAATCCAGTTATAACGAGTCTCAGTCCATAAAGCAACGATTATATTAAAACACTGAACACTGCAATATATCCATTATCTCACACACACACCTACAGACACACACACACACACACATACAGACACACACACACGTTTGTGTTCTTTTGTGTTAATTTGTGTGGAGGTTTATAATAAATATATATAGAATATCACCCCCGGGATGTAATCTTGTTTATGTTTTTGTGTTGTTTTTGAATTGTAAAATAAAGTAGTAATAATAATAATTGTTAATCTCATTAAATCTTATCATTTATAATTTCAGTACGTTAGAATTAACAAATGATTCTTGATGCTTTTATTCTGAAAGGTTAACCCCACACACAGCAACTGAAAACCCAAGTGAAGATGTTTGTGTCAGACTTGTTTGGGTTCTTCTGGAAACTTTCGGCTGCTGCCTTGAATCTTAAAGCTCAGTTCAGAGGTTTGGCTGGAGTGTGTCGGTGTGAGTGATGGCGCCACCCGCAGATCCAGAGAGACGACAGCGGTGAACCGCTTACGGCAAGAAAACTGACCTGAAGCAGCTGGAGACGCTGGTGGATTCACAAACCCACACAGCTCTTCTCTAACGAATCAGGTGAACGAGAAGATCCCCATCTGCATGCAGACCTGGACCCACCCCCCCGACCCCCCCCACCCCGAACCTGCGTCTGATTCTTTCTTCACTTGCTTCTTTATTGAGATTCAGTTTACTTTTCTAACCACACGTCATTGTCACGCACAACAACACAACAAACACACACACACTCTTAAACTGCTTTGTGCCTCAGATGTAATCTTCCCGTTAGGACTTAAACCTTAAGCCTTCACCAGCTGAACGTCGCTCCGTCGATTAACAGCTGAGCTCATCCGCAGAATCAATGATTTTATTATTTTCAGCATCAGAAATAAAAGACACCAAAAAGTAAAGAAACCCAAAAGATCATAAAGCTGAATCATCACGTCCCGATACGCCATCTTACTGTACTGCAGTGTGTGTGTGTGTGTGTGTGTGTGTGGGTGTGTGTGTGGTCTAAACAGTGGCAGCATATGTCAGAGTTAATCTGATTTGTGTGATTCACGGTGGGGGGGGGGGGGGGTTGTGAATGAACGGATGGAGGGATGAGGTGGTGGTGGTGGTGGTGGGGGGGTTAAGACAGTGTGTTTGTGTTTGTGTTTGTGTGTGTGCGTCTGATTTTGCAAATGCAATGTGGGTCAGCTTTAGTCTGATAGCTGGAGGGATCTCTCTCCCTCTCTCTCTCTCTCACACACACACACACACACACACACACACACACACACACACACACACAACCTGGTGGAAACATCACGTTAGAGAGACAACAACAATCTGATCTTGTGTGTAAACAGAACCAGCTTCCTGTGACGACCACTCGTCACTACAACCTTTATTTCCTGCTAATATTTAACCCATATTATTCTGACCCCCCCTGAACCCCCAGTCCGGACGACCTCTGACCTCCAGCTAAACTAGCAGCTGGATTAATCAGTGTGCGGCAGGCGGGCGCGGCGTTAATCCGCGGGAATCCACCACATTAGACACTTTTCCTGCCTGTTTCTGGCAGCGGCGTGGCCGTTCTGCTGGAATAGCCATCACGGGATTAAGTGGGAACATTAATCCACTTCCTGCCGTCTGAACGGCGGCGTGAACAACAGCGACTTAAAACCTCGGCGGCAGGAAAAACAGACATTTAGATTTAATACGAGCAAATGATGGCGTTTACAGCCGCTGACGAGAAGTGATGTGTGTGTGTGTGTGTGGGGGTGGGAGCGGGGGGGGACGGGGGGGTGAAGGTACAAGACGTAATCCCACCACAACAATATGGTTCACACAATTAAAACGACAACACACACAGTGTGTATGTATGAGTGTGTAGACAGATAGCAGCCGTCACGTCACTCTAATCCCTGATAAACCTGCCGCTGTTAATCCTTCGTTTACTGCTGCTGCAAACCAACATCAGCACAACACAACACAACACAACACAACACAACACAACACAACACAACACAACACAACTTGATTTGTTTTCTCCATTAACTCCAGGAAGTTCAGTTTGAAATATTAATGTTTTCTTATATTTTCTTTGTCGCTGCTGCTGAAACTGTCCGACTGACGTGACGTCACGTTTCTTTCTTCTCTCCGGCTTCGTGGAAGATAAATGATGGAAGAATAGAATCCACAGTTTGGACGATGATTTGTTATTTGACGTGTATATATATGATGTGTATACGAAGTAGAAAATGTGAGTGATTTGAAATCTTTAATTTCTCTGACCCTGAAGTGATTTGTGGAAATTATGAATGAGATAATCATTTAAATTAAATAATTAAAAGCCATTACTTTACTGTTAATCTGCCTGCTCAGCAGGAACTGGGTTTGATTGGAGATGAGAGTGGTCAGTCGCTGTGACTGATACGAGATAACAGCCAGTTTGACTTCCTCTGATTCTCTTCCTGATCCACCAGGTTCTGGGGTCAAACTTTTAAAAAATAATAAAAAAAAGAATTTCTTTTCCATTCGATGCTGTTGAAGAGGTGAAGCCCTGACCTGGACGAACCTCTGACGGAAACTGGCAACCAGTCGGCCTCCCAGTTTCTCCCTCGTCGATTCCCAGCCTCTCCCGCTCTGCCTCCGTGCGACAGCCACTTTGAAATTAGGCAGGGGATTAAATTAGGGCTTTAAAAATCCTTTTGGAGTCGCTCATTCAGACGTGAAAAGATTAAGGGGCGACGATGAAAAGGGATTCTAGTTAAGACCTACATTATCGCAGACCTCAGCTCGCCGGCGAAAAAAAGTGTTCTGTGCATTTGAAGCCATTTGAGGATCTGTGCAAATGATTTCTTTGTGGACGAGTGAATGAAATTATAGAGCAGGGACCAAGCGCCTCTCTCTCTCTCTCTCTCTCTCTCTCTCTCTCGCTCTCTCTCTCTCGCTCTCTCTCACTCTCTCTTATCAACCTTGCAAATGGACGAGCCCTGTGAATCAGACACTTTCATTTCTGACAGAAAGGCTGAGGGGCAGACGAGCGGAGCAGCAGGTGAAGAAGTGATTTAGCTGCAGGTAATATTTACAGAGGCGAGGGCGAGCCGGCGAGAGGCGGAGCAGAGGAGTTCAGCGAGAGCAGGAGCTGAGGAGAGACGATGGATGAAACAAACAAACTGAGACGTCAATTAAAAATAAAAGCTAAATCGCTCATTTCCCCTCCACTGATTGGATTTGCATTGCCGGAGTACGATGCCCGGGTTCCTGGACAATAAATAAAATGGTTGTGTGTGTGTGCGTGCGTGCGTGTGTGTGTATGTGTGTGTGTGTGTGTGTGTGTGTGTGTAAAATGTCGAGTGTAAATCATGAACTGCTGCTGGGTGTTGGTAAATATGAGTGAGGGATGATGGTTCGTGTCTGTCTGTGTATATAATAGCTGTATAATATCTGAGTGAACCGACATGAACTCGAGCTCAGATGTTCAGGTTCCTCAGAAGATGAACCTCAGAACTTCAGTTTGTTTCTTGTGTGGGAGTGTCTCGGCCTCAGCGTGGTCATTCTGAGTGGAAACAGCAGGGTTTAGTTTCTCAAGTGTGAGGGTCATCAAAGTCCAACAACCTTTGACAGCAGCAGAAAGTCCTCATCTCCAAGCTGCACTGACCTGACCTGACCTGACCTGACCTGACCTGACCTGACCTGATGTTTCACTAAATCATGTCTTATTCCACAGTACATTGATCCATTGAGCAGCAACCTTCTCACCTGGATGTTGATGCAGACGGAGCAGCTGGAGTCCTGATCCCCTCCTGATCCGGACCTCCAGAGGAAACTACAGGCTCTGAGAAAAACATGGAGACATGGAGATCAGGGAAGAGAAGATCACTGAACATCTCAACAGGAAAGGGTTCCTGGTTCTTCACCTGGCTGGACACAGAATGAAAAATGCATTTGTCACAGGGCTCTTCTCATCAAAGAGAAGCAGCAAGAGAAGAACATCAGCAGGGACCTGAGGTAGGTAGGTACAGACAGACAGACAGACAGACAGACAGACAGACAGACGGACATACAGACAGACACGTTCCCCACCAGGTTAACATGTTCATGTCTGATCCTCCATATTCTCACTCAGACACGTATCATTGAAGAGAAGTGGGATACAATAACACGTCAATCAGAGATGAATTTAAAATAAACTGTTTTTGTCTTTTTGTCTCAGAAGAAATCTTCTCACAGCCGCTCAGATATTTTTCACTAACTCCTCTGCTCTCTGCTGCATCACACTGACTCACACTGACTCACACTGAAACACAACTGACTCACACTGACTCACACTGAAACACAACTGACTCACACTGACTCACAACTGAATCACACTGACTCACAACTGACTCACACTGACTCACACTGACTCACAGTGACTCACACTGACTCACACTGAATCACACTGACTCACACTGACTCACACTGAATCACACTGACTCACACTGACTCACACTGAATCACACTGACTCACACTGACTCACATTGAATCACACTGACTCACACTCACTCACATTGAATCACACTGACTCACACTGACTCACACTGACTCACAGTGACTCACACTGACTCACACTGAATCACACTGACTCACACTGACTCACACTGAATCACACTGACTCACACTGACTCACACTGAATCACACTGTCTCACACTCACTCACATTGAATCACACTGACTCGCACTGACTCACATTGAATCACACTGACTCACATTGAATCACACTGACTCACACTCACTCACATTGAATCACACTGACTCACACTGACTCACACTGACTCACACCGAATCACACTGAATCACACTGACTCACACTGAATCACACTGACTCACAACTGAATCACACTGACTCACACTGACTCACAACTGACTCACACTGACTCACACTGACTCACAACTGACTCACACTGACTCACAACTGAATCACAACTGACTCACACTGACTCACAACTGAATCACAACTGACTCACACTGTATCACACTGAATCACACTGACTCACAACTGACTCACACTGACTCACACTGAATCACACTGACTTACCCTGACTCACACTGACTCACATTGAATCACACTGACTCGCACTGACTCACAACTGAATCACACTGACTCAACACTGACTCAACACTGACTCACCCTGACTCACACTGACTCACACTGACTCACAACTGAATCACACTGACTCAACACTGACTCACACTGAATCACACTGAATCACCCTGACTCACAACTGACTCACACTGAATCACACTGACTCACACTGACTCACACTGACTCACAACTGACTCACAACTGACTCACACTCACTCACACTGAATCACACTGAATCACACTGACTCACACTGAATCACACTGACTCACACTGAGTCACATTGAGTCCCAATCAGACGCAGCTCATTGAATCTAACCTGGGGAGGGAAATGGTTTGTGTCCCATGTCAAACACTGACGTCGCAGCACTTCATGTTGCCACTAATTAAAAAACTGTTTCACTCTCTGACACATTAACCTGCAAGTTTTCCTCTTTTTAGTTTCCAGATAAATGTTTTCATTTGACGTTATACACGTACTCGAAACCGTCTCACCTCCTCCTCCTTCTCCTCGTCCTCCTCCTCCTCCTCCTCCTTGTGGATCAGTGTGTGTGAATAACAAGCTCTGTTCCTGTTGATAGGTGACGAGCTAATTAACACACAGGTGTGACAGCAGACTCAGGTGCTCTCATCAACATGACAACAACATAACCAATGTTCCATATATGATCCAGGAAGCAATTAAAGATTTTACTTACTTATTTATTTATTTATTTTTGAAAAGTTATGTTTGTGGTTAGCGTTTGGAGTTTTATCCACCAATATCTTTTTTACCTGATAAAAACCGTAATTTACTCACGGAACCATTATTCTGACCGACACTGAGTTCAGCCTTTTGTGGTGGAATTTCCTAAACACGTAAAGCAACTGGAAATATTCACAGGAGATAGTGAGACAAATTTAAAAACAGATAAATGTAAACAACATACATTAAAAATCTTCATTTAACATGACTCGTCACAGTGGAGACGAGCTGATGCTCAGGACTCGCTAGCAAAACAACTGTTACTGTAGCTGTGTGCTAGTTTGTCAGCCAGCGAGTGACGACATCAACGTCTGAGCACAAAGCTTCAGGCCTCAGCTCGTGTTTTCCTTCTCACACTCTCCACACAGCAGCGTGGACATGTGTGCGTTCAACCTGTGGCCCCTTCAAACTTCGGGGGTGTCCATGGCCGGCGGGCGGCTGACCTCGCGCTCTGGAATGGAGAGATACCGGCGGGCCTGTGGGATTGTGGGTAAACCCCAGAGGCCGTCGGCTGGCTGCTACAAAGCGGCTCTCAGAAATCAGCCGGAGGGATGGAGGAGAAGCTGAAGCTGCATGGAGGACCAGTAACACCAGGAGGCCCCGGGGCTACGCAGGCCAATGCTCGCTCTACCACTCGCTCTCCCTGTCTGCCTCTTATGAACTGTTAGTTCAACTGCTGATGAGAAAACTATGTCCAAAGCCGTGTTACAGGAGAGAAGCTGTTTATCCTGCCACCAAACACGTTTCTGACAGATAAACAGAGAACAAGAACATTCCACACATTCCACACATTCCACTGGTCTGACGTCGTCCTGCCCGCAGAGTCACTTTATGCTTTAACATATGCACAATAATACATCATCATCATCATCATCATCATCATCATCATCATCATCATCATCATAATAATAATAATAATAATAATAATAATAATAATAACACACCATCACATAATAATTATTTTTAAAAAGTCTTGATTCTCATCTCTATCATCATTTGTGTAATTTGTGCAAATAATCAGCTGGTTGTTCAGTCATTTGAGTTGTAGGGGAAATAACTGGTGAGTGTGCGTCATGTTCATCTGGTCATCTTCTTAATTTAAACATAACATACATTTCAACTGATTAATGAGGATTGTAATGAATATTTCTAATTTTCCTGGCTGCTTTATTTTTGGGCAAATGTTATATTTTCATGATACTGATAAATCAGCGTTATTCATCTGTGATAAATTAGCACACAACACTGTAAATGCCTCAGATGATGATAGCTGAAGGTTTATTGTGACAAACCCCTGCTGGATTTATTCACCCAGGCCCAGCAGCCGATCAATAAATCAGCAGATCAATACATAATGGTGTTCCCGGCGTCAGACGTTAGAAACAACAAAGAGACGCGAGGGGAAATGCCGTGTTGACATTTCACAGATAAAAAGGTGAAGGCAGTGATATTATTATTTTTTACTATGTAAACACATTTAGACACTGGATTACTTATCGACGTGTGAACAGTCTCACTCTCAGGTAATTAGAACACACACACACTGACTGAATTATGAGGCCTATTTAAGTGCAGTGCATTGTGGGTAGTTCCGGAGAGTCAATGACAGAATGAATGGATAAAGAAAGAGTTTTGCATTTAGATAAAAGTTAGTGGTACCAGACATCTTTCACTCCCTAAAGATAAAAGTATAAAGTATAACGAGCAGGTTATGTTTACATTACTGATTAACGATGATGCTTGTGCGTCTGCGTTAGACATTATATTTCATATAGGCTACGTTTACTGAAGCGGGTTTCTGGGTTTGACGCGTTTCTTCCGAGGAGCAGGCCTCGTTATTAACTCTTTGTGAAAGCGTCGCAGTCTCGTCCCTCCTCCGGCTCGTTTTCCATTTCCCTTTCGCTCTGGCTGAGAATGAAAGAATGTGTAATTACCTGAAGGGCTGAGGCGACCAAACTGTCCATTATCTGCACAGAAATCCTGCAGTAATGAGAAAAGCTGCGCCACTTACAGACAAGAGCTTCTGCTGGTCTCCTCACATCCACCTCACATCCACCTCACATCCACCTCACATCAACCTCACAGAAACAGCTAATGACGGTTAGCTGCTACACCGTCACGCTGTTCCACAGCGCTGTTCAGAAAATCACAAGAAAATGACACAGAACAAAAACACTTAGATCTTAGATCTCGGACAAATGTGAAACTCACTGATTTACATCTATATCTGTATTTAATGTCAGAGCAGCTTCAAGCTCCGCCCATCGTCAGTCTCTGCTCAGGACGCCGACATCATGGAGGCAGTGACGCCTCATCTCCACACACACACACACACACACAGCGCTGTGTGTGTGTGTCCATTTGTCTGTACAGCATTACAGCAGTGTCGCATTAATTAGTTGTGGCATAATGAACATTTGGCCCCGTGGCAACGAATAATCAAGCAGCACTTTGCGTTGATCTGTAACGAGGTGACGAGGCCAGGAAACCTCTCGAGTTCACCGCCACTTCAGGGGATTCATCGCACCGCTGTGATTCTCCGACAACACACAGCGTTTGAATAATACACACGTGTGCGGCACGTAAATAATGTCAGACCCGTTCTGTGTCAAATCCAACACGTGTGTGGGTCCTTTATGTTTTTTATCCATTAATGTTAAACGAAGAGTTTTATCTTTTTGCATCATTATTTTTTTATTTGCGTTGATAAGTGTTAGCACAGCTTAAAAGTTACAAACGCACATAAATCCCACATGTGAGTTTTCCTCCACATCCCACTGTTTCTCCTCAGCTGGAGCAAAACATCTCCCGTCTCCTCATCCAAACTTTGTTCACTCGCCTCGCATCAGTTTCACATCAGTACAATCTTAATGATGCTCTTTCACATGACTTCAGACTTCAGCAGCTACAATGAAAAGAAAAAAGAAAATAAAAAGTCCCTAAAGTACTGTTAAACCAAATCGCCTGTGAGATCTCCTTCTGAAAACTAATGATATTTCTTCACGTCTCTTCTTTGAGCCTCTCTCGAAACTGTCTGAGGCCCCGCAGACGCCGACCTCCCACCCTGAAAACCTCTGTAAAGGAATATGTTATGTATACATGGAGTGTGGAAATGTAAGATTTATGTGTCCATCTGTGCTGGAGGAGAACAGAGGAGAACAGAGGAGCTCAGTGTTGGAGCTCAGTGTTGGTCTCCGGTTGGGGCGAGTTGGTCATGTTTTGTTCCTCAGATGTGGAAACGTAACATGGTGCCAAAAACTCAATACACAACAACTCATCGTGCAACAAGCAGCTGATCCCGAGAGGAAGTTTTCAGTTAGACTCAAACAGAGGAATGTTTTTGACTCACCACATCAGGGACATGACCCGATGGAGGACAGAACCCCCGGAAACCAGCAGGAAATGAAGATGGCTGCTGTCCAGAGCTGCCAGAGAAGACGTTAATGTGGTCAGGGTTCGGGACCACTGACCTCTGACCCGCTGCCGTAATTAGCATCCTGCTAATTTGCTGTTGTACTGATGAAATGAGATCAGAGGCCAGAAAGGAGTTTGGCACCTGAGCTGAGCTGTCAGGTGTAACGTTCGTCCAGGAAGTCGACAGTGGAATTGGACTCATTGGTTATAATGGTTAAATAAAATGAAGATCATTGAGATCCATGATGAGGTGAGGGACCGGAGATAAATATACATAGACATCTATAAGTCTGATTTTCTACCTTTATGTCTGATTCTTTTTGTTTGTCTTTCCACGCTGATGCAGATTGATGCTCGGGTCAATTAAATAAAATCCGTATTAATTAATTAGCGCGTGGAGCGTCGGAACATCGGCGGCTTTTCGCTGGTTTTCTCAGGATAAAGGAGCCTTTATGAGTCAGCGCAGGATTAAACGACTCCCTCACCGTCTATATTTTTGTAGTAAATGTCGACTTTTCTCTTCGTCTCATGCGTTTTACCTTCCTTGACTTTGCACAGCGCCGACAGTCAGATTGACTTGTGAATTATGACAGAAAAATCCCACAGATGAAAAGGCCCCTTTGAAAGCAACAGTAAAAGAAATCAAGTGTTTCAGTCGGCGTTTGAGCGCCGCCGAGATGCTGCCAGATCAAAATCCCATCAAAGCAGAACATTTTTCCCTTTTTGATTGTGATTAGGCCTTATTTTCTGACAGCCACTAAAATAATTATGAAAGTAACGAGATAGTGGCAGTTTGTTTTCTTTCTGCCGTCCTCACATTCTCGTTCCTTTCAAACGAGGACGCAGTGATGAAAACAGCCGCGACTCCAGGAACGAGCGGCGCCGGGTGGAAAAGGGACTTCAAAGGGAACGATAAGCAAATGTAGCCGAGCTTTTGTTCTGGATGAAGTCAACCAGCCACTTTAATCAAATGGTTTCAGAGGAATCAAACAGAAGCAGAGGGAGAGGGAGCCAGATTGATTTTCAGCTGGTGAACTTCCTCTGACACCACAGCTCCTCCAACACACTGACAGCCTCCTTCCATTCTTCTGTTGTGACTCGCTGTGTCGACCTCCACGTTCCTCAGTGCTCTTCCAACACAAACGTGGCTAAACCATGTGACCTGACGCAGACTGACTGTCCTCTGGACTTGTGGTTGGACATATCGTAACGTGTCTGAAGATCGTTGTCCTCACATCACAGGCTGAGTTCTCTGAGGCCAGAAGAAACCTTCTGCAACATCTCCAACATCAGCTCTGAGGACATTTCCTGGTGTGAAGCTTCAGGCTGATCTTGGATCATTGTCAAACATTGTTTAATGAGATTATTGACGTCACATAAACCAGTTGCAGATCAGGTGTATTATTGTGTACATACAGCAGACAAATGTGCACCATCATCGTACAAGTCAGAAGATTGGATCCATTGGCTCGTAGTAAAGTCGCTCTGAGGGAAGCAGGGTGAGAAACAGCAGAGCTCAGACGTTATTATTGGTTCGCACATATTTTTAAACCATATCTGAAGATAAAGTGTCTATTATCGTTCTCACATTCAGGAACATCTCCAACAGGTGTTGATGCTGCGCCGCGTTATATTCAGCTTTTACAGAAAGTTCGGTTTTAGAAGTTGTTTCATAAAAGTCACCGCAGAGAGAGACAATTAAACCGCCTGTGGGAGTGTGAAGAAACGCCGCCGCCGCGAGGTGTGAAAGCAAAAGCCAGAGAGGCGGCGACGAGCGTTTGTCCTGGAGACAGCTGGATGCAGGAGACGCGACGCAACGCGACACGACACGACGCAACGAGCTGCAGCCACGAGCCAAATGTGTGTGTGAAAAAGTCATAGTGATGGCTGAGCATTAGGCTGCTTCCATCTGCGAGAGAGAGAGAGAGAGAGAGAGAGAGAGAGAGAGAGAGAGAGAGAGAGACGCTATTACTCATGTCCTAACAGCTGCTAATGGAACTTTCCTCTGATCAGCAAAAGGTCGGGAGACACACACACACACACACACTGCAACACACACACACACACACAGGCGGCCATGCTTTCACTCTGTAATTAACACAACCACACTGACATGAAATGACTCCACCAACATGACCATTGGTCACTGTCTCCAAACTTTCGTCCCACCATCCACAAAATCCTGGCCTGTGGTGGAAACACTGAATCTGCAGCCAGATACTGCGAGGACGAGGTTTGAATCTGGAGAAGTTCACTGGTCCACAAAGGTGAAAATATTCCACATTTCACCCACAAATGCTAAAAACCTGCTAAGAAGTTTTTCTTTGACTTTTTTTTTTTTACAACCCTTTAATCTTCGGGCTCCTGCAGGAAACTTCTTTGTAAAATATTGAATAATTCAACTGGAGAGAAATCTATGACTAAAAACACCTGAAAGGTTTTTTTTTGTGCTGTATCATGAAAAACCAACACACACACACACACACACACACACACACACACACACACACACACACACGCACACACACAATGGCTGTGAGTTTACACACACACGGTTTATTCTGACTCAGTCAAACTGAGTCTGAGACAGTTTCAGGACATTTCTGTTTTTTTGTGTATTTGTGTATACATGACTGTTGCTAATGGATCCAGAGTGTGAACATGCTGGAAGACAAATGAACACGTTGTCGGTTTCGAGTCTTTTCATGAGACCGGACGATATTTTTCATTAACGCAGTGTCTCTGTCAGCCCGAAAGAAAATTACATTAATCCGTCAACGGTCGTTCAAGCGATTCTGTATTAATTCAATGGATCATTTCACATTAATAACCCATTATTAATCCTGTAAGCCGCGCACAAAGGTAACGAAGACCTTTAATTATAATGGTTCCCCATGAATCCACCAACAGACAACGCAACAGTATACCAGTGATAGCGGCCGTTACTGTGACATTTATGAAACATGGCTGATTCAATGTAGAGCTGAGAAGGAATGAAACAGTGAATGTATTTATATGAGAAGAAAACTCAAATAAAGTTCATGTTGTCTGCGACCTGACCATGAATAAGTGGATGGATGGATGGTTGGATGGATGGATGGATGGATGGATGGTTGGATGGATGGATGGATGGATGGTTGGATGGGTGGATGGATGGATGGATGGATGGATGGATGGATGGATGGATGGATGGATGGTTGGATGGGTGGATGGATGGATGGATGGATGGATGGATGGATGGATGGATGGATGGATGGAATGTCCGTTGACCCCTCTCGGTATTCCTACTTTAATGAGCAGACTGAATTGACTGAACTGAACAGTATTTCACTCGACCACACGATGGCACAAACTTTTCCCATGTTTCAACATTCCCCATGTTCCATGTTCCCATGCTGCGTTGATCTGTGTGATCATTGAGATGGTGATGGTAGTGTGAGAGAGGTCTGTGTCTGAGTGCCTGAGCAGAAACGAATGAAAGTCGTGTTGTGATGAGTGCAGGGACAATGACTGTCGAGCAACGCGAACTACACCTTTAAGCCAGTCCCCTTTTATGCGAAGCCGTTTCCTATTGACGGCCTGCTGGGACTCGGAATTGAAAGGGCATGATCTTTTCCGAAGGCCGACCGGGGATTGTAGAGATTGTACTATTTTCAGAAGCACATCAAGGCAATTAGCACAGCAGTGGCTAAGCTGGTGCACGTTGAGAGGCTGCAGTGTTAGAGAATGTGTGTGTGTGTGTGTGTGTGTGTGTGTGTTTTATGTAAGCTGAGCCATATGTTCATATTCAAGCTGTATGTGGTCGTGCATCATGCCGCACGTCTCTTTGCAGCCATGTGGAGGGTTAAAATTATCCCGAGCTCGTTAGCTAAAGCGTCCCAAGCGGCTGCTAATTAGCACATAATAGGACAGGCGCGTCTGCCACAGAGGGGCCTGTAATTTAAGAATAAAGTTCATTTTCCTTGCAGAGACATTCCTCACAGCCGTGACCAGGCGACTACAATTAGCCTCCTCTCCATAAGCTCCGCTCGTCAGCCGTGAACCATCAGTTATTATTAGTTAATGGTGCCGTTATTCCACTACACGCGGCACAGAGCGGTCTCCGGGCGCCCGCTCCTTTATTCAACAAAGGGCTTTATTCCAGCTCATTCTGGTCTAATTTCTCATGTTCCACCAGTTTGACTCTCCTATGAAGGGAACGCTGCGGTTTTCCAGGCGGATTTGTCGGAGCCCTGAGGAAGTCTGATGTTCAGCAAACAGGAAACTGCAAATGTGACCACACTGAAGGTGTCGAGCGCGCGAGCCGCCGCTGGAAATAGAAAGTAGATGAAACACGTTTGGTTTGTCGCGTAATTGCAGGCTTCGCATTCAGAGAGCGAGCGAGAGAGAGAGAGAGAGAGAGAGAGAGAGAGAGAGAGAGAGGGAGAGAGAGAGAGCGAGAGAGAGAGAGGGAGGAGCAGAGACATCTGGAGGTCTGACTATCAGCTCCTGCAGAGGACTGAGAAATTACCACAATGTTCTCAGAGACCATTTCCAGAATTAGTCGCTGCCAGTGGAAACATGCAACATGATGAACAAAGCAACATCTCCGTGTCGTCCAACCAATGTTTAACTCAGAAGATTCCAGAGGAGATGGAGTCACATTATAGAACCGTTATGTGGTGTTGTCATGACGGCGCACACAGGATAAAGATTTTAACCAGTACACATCAACATCAATGAGGAAGTTTGATTTCATATATGAGAACAAAGACATCTTCACACGTGAAACCGAGTGAAGCAAGTTCAAAGATCTCGTTTGGTTTTCTTTATAATACGTCCATTTTCAGCATGTTTTTTTTTTATTAAAATAGTACATATGATAAATGTTATATTCTATAAATCAGGCTATGTCTGACATATGAATAGAATCATTCTGTACAAACCATCAGAATATAAATGGGAGTTATGCTGGAGAGTTGGGCGAATGTGAGTGTTTCTGAAGTGGAGATGAGAAAATGTCATTTTGAGAAAAAGCCTTCAAAGATTTGTGTTGTGATAAAATCTCAAGGCACAAACAGACAACGTGTTGTAAATTAATGTAAAAACCAATCATGTGCATTATGAAACAAACATCTGTAACCAAGTCTTTGTGTTGAAACGGATGATATCAACCTCACATGTAAAATCATGTGCCTCAAACAGAAACACACACACACACACACGACAAACCACAAACCACAAACGACAAACGCAGTGAAGGTTAATCTCTCATCCCCTGGTTTTATTTTATTTACTTTCATAACACAGCAATAACTGCAATAAACATATTATATGTTTATATCTATATATATCTATATATATGTGTGTTTATATACATCTCCCAGCGGGGACTCAGTGGTTCTGGTACACACAGCTGCTGGGTCATGACGTGCTGTGTTGTCGTCGTTGTGCAGCTCTGTTTGTGTCTCTTTGCTACTGGTCTGTGCAGTCGAAAGGAAAAAAAAAAAACAGTACAATCAAACATAAGTGTAATTAATTTGGGTGCACAGATCAAATTAGTAACATTAAATATGTTTACAGTCAAGTAATAGCAAACAAGAAATTACATGCAAAGGAGCCCTCGCCATGAGCTGAGGTAATGAGATCTAACGAGCAGATATGTCTGCACCTCACGTTACTGGATCACTGGTGCTAGTAGTTTTTTATTTTATTTTATTTATTAATTTTTACAAATTAAAAGCAGATAATAGTTGTAACACCAGGAATGAGATGGTGAAATTAAAAACTGGTGGGTGTGGAGCTCTCGTCAAGAAATGAGCAGCTAATTAATTTAAATCAGACTTTGTCGGTTAAGGGAAAACAAACACATTAACACATTAATGGGAAACAGAAACCGTTAAAGTTCATCGTGAGAACTGTCTCACTGATGGAGAGAGGCACGGCGGCTGGACGCAGGTTGGGGGTTTGATTCCCTCCTCCACTGACTTCTTCCTCCATTTGTTTTGACCAATCGACAGCTGATATTTGAACTAACGGCAGAAGACGGAGAGAGAAGCTGATGTCCACAGACAGCCAATCAATCAGCGAGCTGGGGAGTCTCGCGTCCTCTGGTCCCACCCCCCACCCCCCACCCCCAACCTGCATCACCACTGGTCAACAGGTCCATCACTCAACATGGCTGACAGCTGCAGAGGTCCCTCAGGCTCCTGACTGATGACATGGATTTCCTCCTCCTCACAGACGGATATTATGACATCTGATGGTGAGATGGTTAATGTTGTCCAGTCGGAGATAAACAAACACACACACACACTCACACACACACACACACACACACACACACACAGAGTGAAGAGAGCGGAGGCAGAGATCAATGTGCGTGTCTGTTGTCTTATCGCAGTCGTCGTTCAATAACACTCTGAATGGAGGATGAATACACGCGGGAGGGGAAGCATCGATCGCGTCACTCGACTCACTGTGTGGAAATCCAACAAGAAACTAATAAAACAAAAAAAAACAGAAAAGTCACAAATCACACTCACGCACTTCCTCTACACAGTATGAATAATGAACATTATATATAACATTCTATATTATTGTATGAAGGTCATATGATGGAACATTCGAATGACTGCAGGTAAAAATAAACATAGAATAAACAAACATCAACTTGCCAACGCCTCAACAACAACAACAACAACAACAACAACAACAACAACCGCTCTACATGACACTGGAGAAACAGAGGAAGTGCTCTGATCTCGTCAATGATTTATTTGTTCTTGTATCTGCCGCTTCTCCACCTCCGAACAACATGGACTCAGATCTTCACCTGGTTCAGGTCCACAGATTCAGGCTCCTGAAATAAAAACATAACCGGTTTGATTTCATTAAAAACGCTGTCAGTGATTCCGAAATGTGAAAATTCCTCCTGACGTCTGCATGATACATCGTTTTCCGTGCGTCTCATTCACTGAATAAAGTGGCTGTCGGAGTAACTGTGGAGTTACTGTGGAGTTACTGTGGAGTAACTGTGGAGTTACTGTGGAGTTACTGTGGAGTTACTGCGGAGTAACTGCGGAGTTACTGTGGAGTTAGTGTGGAGTTAGTGTGGAGTTATTGTGGAGTAACTGTGGAGTTACTGTGGAGTTACTGTGGAGTTACTGTGGCGTTATTGTGGAGTTACTGTGGAGTTACTGTGGAGTTACTGTGGAGTAACTGTGGAGTAACTGTGGAGTTACTGTGGGGTTACTGTGGAGTTACTGTGGAGTTACTGTGGAGTTACTGTGGAGTAACTGTGGAGTAACTGTGGAGTTAGTGTGGAGTTAGTGTGGAGTTATTGTGGAGTAACTGTGGAGTAACTGTGGAGTTACTGTGGAGTTACTGTGGAGTTATTGTGGAGTTACTGTGGAGTTACTGTGGAGTTACTGTGGAGTAACTGTGGAGTAACTGTGGAGTTACTGTGGAGTTATTGTGGAGTTACTGTGGAGTTATTGTGGAGTTACTGTGGAGTTACTGTGGAGTAACTGTGGAGTTACTGTGGAGTAACTGTGGAGTTACTGTGGAGTTACTGTGGAGTAACTGTGGAGTTACTGTGTGGTTACTGTGGAGTTACTGTGGAGTTACTGTGGAGTTATTGTGGAGTAACTGTGGAGTAACTGTGCGGTTACTGTGGAGTTACTGTGGAGTAACTGTGGAGTTACTGTGGAGTAACTGTGGAGTAACTGTGGAGTAACTGTGGAGTTACTGTGGAGTAACTGTGGGGGGAAGTTGGTGCGTGTCTGTAAACTGTGAGTCAAACAGTGGCAACTCGTGTCGACAGCGTCTGCATCACCACGCCTGACTGTACAGGATCATTAGCAGCCATCTGAGGATGTTTATTAATGACATTGGCATGAGGGGGCAGCCATGATGCTAATGCTATTCACTGGCACACAGTGAGACGTGGCAGAGCACAAAGACAGACAGGGAGGCAGAGGACAGGGCGCCTGGTGGACATCCATATTAATGTCCAGCCCGGTCTGTGTTCTGCTGCCATGAGCCCCAGCTGAAGTCCACACAGAGCAGGCCCATCCCTCAGGACGCACTCCTTTATCTTCATACCAGCACATCAGCCCCGACCCACACTGTCACAAGACGTCACAAAGGTTGTCCAGAGATGTCCTCAGAGCGTCTTCAGATGTTCCCCGAAGTTCAACTGACATCTGAGGGAAAAGTTTGGAAGTTGGCGATGAGAATGTCGCTTATGTCAACGGTGAAGTTTCGTTTCTTCAAAACAAATATGTTTGGACTCATGTGTTGATATACTGAATCATCCTTTCACCACAGTGTGTGTGTGTGTGTGTGTGTGTGTGTGTGTGTGTGTGTGTGTGTGTGTGTGTGTGTGGTTACAGTCTCTATCTCTTGATCCTGATCGATCTCACGTTCTGTCTCATGAGCGAAATGAGTTCAAAGAATCTCTAATCCGGATCCTGATCCGGTTCTTCAGGTGGATCCTCTCCGTGTTGCCTTTGATCCTCTCTCACAGAGCTGCTCTTCAAACTCACTCGCTGGTTTTTCTGATGCAAACAGGAGGAAACGCTGAAACAAACCAGTCGCCTGAATCTTTTAAAACCTGTTGTCCCTCAGAGAAGCTGCTGTGGTTTTACTGCTGCTGCAGCATCCTCCTCTAACAGGTAGCTGGGGCGGGGTTGAGGGGGGGGGGTTGCTGGTGGGCCGGAGGCCTTTTCTTTACAGAAGTAATAAAACCTGCTCTGCATCTCGACGTGTCACACAATAAGACACAGAGGAACGCTGGGGAGCCTGGTCCATAGGAGGACAGGTTCTGTCCCACAGTGTTTCCAGACTCACTGTCCACACCACAGGAAGATTCCAGCATCACAGAGAACCAGAACCTTCCGAACGACACACGCAGTCTGCAGAAAACTGAACGTACTCATCACAAACCACAAACAAAAGGTGGAGCTGTGTAGTTCTTCGTGCTTCCTGGAAAACATAACTCCACAGTAACACGGTTTGGCTGAAAAGACTCCGAGGAGATCTCAGCACCACAGCCAACCACAGCCCAGCACGGGGAATATTCCACATCTGCTCCCTGTGGCAGGTCCACAGGCTGCAGCCCTCAAACCTCAAACCACAACTCCACAACGAGAAGAAGAGGAGAAACAACAAGCACCACACAGAAAAACAATAAAGCCAGGGGGCAGAGGTCACACTGGACGGAGGTCAGGGCAGTAAGCCCCCACCCCCCCTCCACCCAAAATGACCTCCTGGTTGAAGTCAGACGGGAAGTTGAACAAAGCTCCGTGACCAAGCCGGTGAACAACTTATCAGGTTTCTATCAGGAGAAGAAAGATGTTCCAGGAAAATCCCCTTTATCCTGTCTGAGACCACACACACACACACACACACACACACACACACACACACGCACACACACACACACACACACAAACAGTGTACTCCATGTGAATGTGCTCATTGATATGCGGGGGTGAAGGTTAAGTGTTTGGTGGTGACGTCTGATTGGTCCTTTTCTTCAATAAGTTGTCTGATAAAGAGACAAGATGAAGAGATACAAAGCTTCAGGGTCTCACACCAATTTCCTCTCTCTCTCTGTGTGTGTGTGTGTGTGTGTGTGTGTGTGTGTGTGTGTGTGTGTGTGTGTGTGGGTGTGTGTGTGGCCCAGGCATTACTCATGTTGTGGGGACCTAAATCCGTTCACACAGTCACATTACAGAGACTTGACTTCCTAGCGTGGACAAAAAATAAATCCCAGGATTAAAATAATGATAAAAGACGTTTATGTTTATTTGTGTTCAAGTTCATCTGTGTGTGTGTGTGTGTGTGTGTGTGTGTGTGTGTGTGTGTGTGTGGTGTGAATGGAGCAGAGAATTGTGAAAGAGAAAGCGGGACTGAGACTGAACATCTCCGCCACACACACTGTCATAGTGATACACTGTCACACTGTACAGTCGCTGAACACAAATACACTGTGAACACAAACGCACCAAAAATTCATCTGGAAATCTTTGGACATTGTCACATCACAGGGATTAATCTGCTCGTCACGACAAACCAACACTTTGTAATGTTTTGGTCCTAAAATCTTTAAACCATCAAACACAGACACACACAGACACAGACACACACACACACACACAGACACACGCACACACACACACACACACACACACACACACACACACACACACACACACACACACACAGACACACAAAGAAGAAGAGCACACGGGGAGCACACAGACTAAATAGTCCGGAGCTGTGGGGACAATCAGACACAGGTGAAAGCCATTAGGCTGATGCAGCCAATCACAAGAGCAGGAAACAAGACACAGACAGGAAGTAAAAGAATGAAAAGAAACACTTCAAAGTAAAACAGGAAGTTACAGACTGGGGTGTGAAATATGGTGGCCTGATGATAGGGGGGTGGGGGGGGGGTGGTCTTATTAAAACAGTTTGAGACTCAGAGAGCTGCTGCAGTGATGAGACGCCACAGGAAGAGGGAAGCAGAGAGGTCAACAACACCTCCTTCAAAATATTTAATTGGTATTTTCTCAGTCTGCTGCGAGTCGTCATTATTTACTACTGCACCACATGTATCTGACCTGTCTGTCTGTTTGCCTGTGAGGCAGACAGACAGGTTACCACTGCTTCTCTACTGCTGTGTTTACTAGTGAAACAGACACAGACTCACAACATTAAACTCAACACACAACACACACTGCGTTTAAAACTGTACCTGAGCATCATGATGACAGACTGACTGACAGACAGACAGACAGACAGACCAACGGACAGACAGACAGACAGACAGACAGACAGACAGACAGACAGACAGACCGACTGAATTTTCGATCATTTGTTTGAATCAACACTGAACAATGCAGCATCACACATCATTTATTATTATTGTGTTATTTTGTTACTTTGTCATGTCCCTTATTCATTTTCCCTGTTTTGTTTTGTGTCATAACATCAGTGGTTTGGCTCTTTATAATAACGATGATTTGATTTGTCTTATTCACCACATGTTTTTGTACAGTTTATCTCCGAGTTTGTCGTTTGTCAATCAGCAGGACTCACTTGAACAAAAGTCGAACAAGGTAAATGTGTGATTTTTTTTTCAAAGTCAATAAATCAGTATGTTATTGAAAAGTCTTATTTCCCTCTGACTCGACAAGACATTTCTTTCATATTGAAGAAACACTAATTAGTCATATTTCTATTAGTTATCACAGTGAGTCATGTGACCTCTGTGTGGGCGTCGCCTGGCTCTGCCCTCCACCAACCGCAGCAGACATTGCTGTGTGGTGGCGGGGGGTTGGCGGGGGGTTGGCGTGGGCCAGCTGCAGCGGATTCGGAGCGGAGTCGAATGAATGGAGCGAGTAGGTGTGTAGGTGTGTTACGTGAGCTGATTGTGTAACGGCTCCGTTCGACCACAACACACTGCATGAGCTAATACAGAGACACAACTCTGTTTGACACTAATGTGACCCACTAATACTACATACATACTTAACTTACTACGAACTGATGTGTGTGTGTCGCACAGCGTCTGTTGTCTTCATCATCACTGTGGACAGAACAGACCAACACTTTCTCCTTCACCTTATTTCCATCTCACTTTTTGTCTCTTTCTTTCTCCCTTTAGAACCAAAAACACGATGACGTCACAGCTGATGTCCTCTTTCATCATGGCGCCTTGTTGTTGTGTCTCAGTCCCTGTGGTCGTCCTGACAGGAGACATCCGTATGTGTTGGGTTATTTAAAACCTCTGGGATCATCACAGCAGCTTCTGGCTTCTAATGTGAACCTGGTTCTGCTTCCTCATAGTGACACGCACCCCCCCCCCCCCCCCCCCCCCTCCCACACACACACACACACACACACACACCCACCATGTTAATCTATTTTGCAGTCTTAGTCTTATTGAACTCACAATGTGAAAAAAAGAACTCAGGCTTAAAAAGTTTGTTCTAGGAATAAATAAAGTATTAACCATAAAGATTTAAAGGCTGATTTAGTTTTTGTTCAAAGATGAAGTGGAGATGTGATCGGAAAGTTAAAAAAAAAGAAGATATTTTTATCTTATGATGTAACACATGAGGGAAAAGTTTTATTGTGTAATGTAGCATGGCACATTGCACCACGGCGCATTTTTATAAAGTGAAATGTACCATGGGACATAAATACATTAATGCAGTGGACAAATAAACAGCAGAAGCAGCTGAGTGAAATACAACAACACAAAAAACACACAACGGCTTAAAAACATTCCTCACGTTCAGTTTGAGGAACAAACTGTAAATGAAAACCGGATTTAACCGAGATTCTGTTTTCATACATCCTGTTTGGATGTATATGTTTTATGAGGCGTGGATGTGCACAGCCTGGTCTGATGGTTTCCTTTGCATTTGTTACTGTGTGTGTGTGTGTGTGTGTGTGTGTGTGTGTGTGTGTGTGTGTGTGTGTGTTCTAATCAGTGTAGCCCCATAAACCTCTCAGTGTCTCAGTGGGTGTATTCCAACACCAGATGTGCTTCCTTTTTCATATCCCATCAACCATTCTGTCCCTCCCCCAGTGAACTCTGGGATATTACCAGTAGATGCTTTGTTGAAATTTAATAAGGAGGACAGGGAGGCGGTTAATTAACATTTCTGAACACATTTTGCTTTCAGTGGTTTGGACCTTGTCATTTTTAAGTGTGTACTTTACATGCAGATATGAGAATTGTCCTATACGAAAAGTTGTTTTTATCCTTTACTTCCTAATTCTATTTAAGAGTGGCAGTCATTTGTACAAATTGGGATTTATTTGGAGATGTACCCCCCCCCCCCCCCCCACACACACACACACCCACCATGTTAATCTATTTTGCAGTCTTAGTCTTATTGAACTCACAATGTGAAAAACTGAACTCAGGCTTAAAAAGTTTGTTCTAGGAATAAATAAAGTAATAAGCATAAGGATTTAAAGGCTGATTTAGTTTTTGTTCAAAGATGAAGTGGAGATGTGATCGGAAAGAGACGGACAGTTAAAAAAAAGAAGATATTTTTATCTTATGATGTAACACATGAGGGAAAAGTTTTATTGTGTAATGTAGCATGGCACATTGCACCACGGCACATTTTTATAAAGTGAAATGTACCACGGGACATAAATACATTAATGGAGTGGACAAATAAACAGCAGAAGCAGCTGAGTGAAATACAACAACACAAAAAACACACAACGGCTTAAAAACATTCTTCACGTTCAGTTTGAGGAACAAACTGTAAATGAAAACCGGATTTAACTGAGATTCTGTTTTCATACATCCTGTTTGGATGTATATGTTTTATGAGGCGTGGATGTGCACAGCCTGGTCTGACGGTTTCCTTTGCATTTGTTACTGTGTGTGTGTGTGTGTGTGTGTGTGTGTGAGATTAGCAAACCAATCTCACCCACGTTCACACTGCTGAACATGTGAGCAGCTCCTCTGATTACTTCACTGCCACTGTTATTAAGGTTTATGGAATGTTGTGAAAACATAAAGTATTAAAGTGTGTCTAGTGTGTGTGTGTGTGTGTGTGTGTGTGTGTGTGTGTGTGTGTGTGTGTGCAGCCTGAGGAAGAATTCCTGGTTTCTATTGATGATGCATTATTGATACACTTTCTCAATAATTCATTTCGTGCTAAGTCTGCAGGCTGCGGCGTGCGAGGGAATATTTTTTTTACATTTCTTAAGTTTCACAGCCGCAGTGAGAAAACACCTGAACTAAACACACTCTAACACTGATGTTTTAAACCATGAATCCTACATCATCATGCGGTAACCGAGGTAACGTGACCAACAGGTCTGCCTGCACCTTCATGGTCTCGTGAGGAAATCAGTGATAATGAGTTTTATGAGTATTATTACTGCAGGTTGCAGTTGGCTCTCAGGTTATGAATAATGGCGATCAGGTCGATAGAGGACGAAGTGGTCGCCGTCTACACTCGTATCCCGCCGATCAATCGGACTCTTTAATGACCTGTCTGTATTTGCCTGATTGATCAGGACAAAATCCAGGTGTATTTGTGACTGTGATCAGCAGGTGATTTCCATAAACACTTACATAAACAGATTTCTCTCACAGACTGATTTACTCAGATCGTCCACATGACATCGAGTTCAAACACATCAGGTCCAGATGTTCAATTAGAGAAATGAAAATCTCTGTTGTTACGGTTGTAACATTTTGTTTCTTTGTTTCCGCCTGATGATCAAATTGCTCTGAAATTAAACGATGGACGGACGATAGAGGGAAGAATGATGAGTGGGAGGACGGAGAGAGAGAGAGAGAGAGAGAGAGAGAAGGAGAGAGAGAGAGAGTAAAATACAAAGAGGTGTCAAAGGTCAACACAGTCACATCATCCTGACTGAAACACACGCCGGCTGCTCACAGGCGATGTTGTGTTTGAACGTGAAGTCGGAGGCCGGGAGGAGCATTAAAGGAAACAGGTGCAATAAAACGTCCTGATGCTCAGACTCATCATCACCGGTTTTCTTCTCCTCAGTCGTCAGCTGCAGCTGATGTGACCATTCAGGAGGAGGAGGAGTTCATCTTCACTTCATCTCACCACTCACTGAGATTTAGAAGCAGAAGAGAAAAGACAAAATGAGCCACAGATCAATGAGGGAGCAGAACAAGAAGAACGCTGCGAGTAAACACGAGTGTGAACAATGCAGCTTCTAAACTTGTAAGGGAAAATCTGCTTGGCAAACGCATTCATCATATTTGCTGAACCTCCAGGATACACACACTGCGTTTGTGGATGTACACACGTTTGTTTGTTTGTTTGTTTGTTTGCAAGAAAACTCCACCGGGCACCGATAAATGATTTTTTAATTTATGATAATTTTTTTTAATCCTCCTCGTCGTGTTTCTGTAGCAGGGGGTAAAAATGAAACAAATGAAAACAGGAAGTTTACGTTGCGTGTTCCACTCTTGAAACCCTCCAGAGTCGGAGATGGATGCTGGCTGCGGGGACCGGGCCGGGCCCTCGGGGACGCTGCTGGCTCTCTGGTTGCCAGACGCGGTGCCAGGTCTCGGCAGCGGCACCTTGACAGCAGCAGCAGGTGGCGCTTAGCGTTTGCCAACAAACTGCTGGCAGCGGCGGCGGCGCTTACTTAGCCCGCGCCTGCAGAAAAGGCTTGGCAGCCCGGATCGCCTGTGTTAGGAAGCTGATACGCCTACGAATAATGAGACACAACAAAGCTGCGCTCGCCTCCTCTCATCTCCTAATATTTCACATTCTCTACAGTTTTTGTGCGTCTGTCTCTGTGTGTCACAGACACACAAATATATCCAGCAATTAAAATCATTAAATTATCTTTCATTTGCATTCACTTCAGCATCTGTTTTCACTTTCCTCTGCACACACACACACACACACACACACACACACACACACACGCACACACCTCCTGTTTGACCTGGAATGTTCAGTAGTGGTTCAGTTGGACTCCACAGTGCAGACTGACTCCGACAGTCGGAGGTGAAAGTTACTGTTTCGTTTGGAAAAACCAAAAACAAGAAGAAAAACCAGAGATGAGCTGAGTGGAATCAGGTGTTTCTCAATTCCTGCCACAGGTGTGGCGGCCACACCCCCTGTCACACCCCCTGCCACTCCCCCTGTCACTCCCCCTGTCTACAGGTAATTCAGACAGGTGTCAGTCATCTCCTCTGTCTCCTATGGGCTCAGCAGTGAGACGGGAGACACGTTGACATGTTGACACGTTGACATGTTGACATGTTGACACGTTGACATGTTGACACGTTGACATGTTGACATGTTGACACGTTGACACGTTGTCCTCCAGACTCCTGTTTCAGTATGTTCATGTATCATCATCATCCACTGGCTTCAGTTGGTTTATTAACTCAAAGAGCCGATGATCATGTGGTTCCAGTTCTGGTTCCTGTTACGTCAGGAGACGTGAAAAACAGCTGAACTCGTACAAACTGTGAAGAGAGTGAAGTGTTAATTAATAAAATATTAAAGGATCCAGCTAGAAGTTGAAGTTGAAGTTGAACCGTTGGTTTGTGGCTGCGAGGAGTTGAACTCTCGGCAGCGGCGAGGTTTGTGCTGCTGCAGATATTTAATCTTTCATGAAAATGTTTCCTCACAAAATGTCTTCTTCATGTGTAAACTGGAGCTGAGCTCCGCCTCTCGCCGCGGCACCGTCTTATTGTGACGTAATTAAAACTCAGCAACAGAATGGACGACTCACAAACGCGTTGATATGACTCAGCCTCAACGTCCGTTTGAGCTTCATGATTTCTCTTCACGGTCAGAAGCAGCGAACGGCCGTCGCTCGGTTATTGGTTCTGGTTATGGCGCCTCCGGCCGCTATCAAAGATTTAGGCCGTGCTCCCCGGTGGCGGAGCAGCGGGTCACAGTGGAGATGACGTACGGAGAAAACGCCACGGGGTTAAACACTCGCCAAAACCCCGTCGTCCCAACTGTGACGGCCAGCATCAGGACGCTCTGACTGCAGCTCCTGCCCCAAGACCACATGTTCATTTATTCATGGGTTGTGTGATTAGGGGCAGATGCTGCACACACACACACACACACACACACACACACACACACACACACACAGAGAGAGCACAAACAGTCTGATAAAAATCTTTCTTCTTCATAAAGCTGTGAAGAACGTCTGTTTGGAATCTTTAGTAGAAGTTGGATTTAAATGACCCCGAACATCTCTCTGTTGTTTTTGTCTTGTTGTTGTTTTGACAAAAATGTGGGACTGTTCCTTTACACTGACTGTTCGGGGACATACGATCACATCACATGTGAAGAAACTCCTGTCTCCCAGATTTGTGAAAAAAATGTTTAACGCGGGCGACATGTTGGTCGTCATGATCACCGGAGCATCTTCTCTCTCTCTCCCTCTCTCTCTCTCCCTCGCTCTCTCTCTCTCGCTCGCTCTCAGCCGTCAGACTCCCCTCAGTCCTCGGTGTAATCATCCTCTGCCACTGATGACTGAGGCGTCATTTAGCCGAGTGTTTTCCGGGGAGATTCCCTGCGGTTAATTCCATCAGTCACGCCGTCAGATTTCCCCGCAGCTCTCTTCGCTTTGCGGGAGCAGAAATATTAGGAAAGCAGCAGCCAATCACATTTCATCTCTGGCGACCGCTGTGACCACTAAACCTTAAAGCCACGAGCTGAACACTGAAAAATATCTGAGCTCGAATGGATCAACAGTTTCCACCTCTGCCAGCCTTCACATGTCAGAGATCTTTAGTCAACGGCCTCATCCCGACTCACTTAGCGGGATAATTAAGTGCTGACTCAGCTCCACACGAAGGACCATCACTCACCTGTCAAATCTCCATCACGTCCCGAGACCCGGCTGAACCTGCTGGTTCTCAGACTGTGTCCCATCCTGAGACAAACAACAGGCAGTTTATTGTTAAAGTGAGAAGTCACATGACATGTGGGCATTCAGCAGTACGCTGTATGTACAGGTGTAATATTCCTTTATTCGTGTCATGTGATTTGGAGGTCACCATTAGAAGAACAGAAGAAGAAGAAGAGATGAATGGGATCAGACTGAGACCTGGACCTTTACTCTGAGTCTGAGATGTTCAGGTTCAGGTCTTCAGAGGTTGTTCCTCTGCCGTGTTCAGATCATCAGGTCAGCAGTAACCATGCAGCTCTGTGATGTCGCCGCTGATACCTGCTGCCTCCTTCCTGCTGCCTCCTTCCTGCCTTTAACTCCTTATCTCCTTATCTCCTCACTCCTCTCTCTCTCTCTCTCCGTGACTCGCCCACTCCCTCGTTCTGCCCAGATGAGTCTGCATCTGTCGGAGGAGCAGGCGAGAAATGCGATTAGTGACGGTGGCGGGGGGAAGTCCTGGCCTGAGGGCTTCTCCACTCGCCTCTTTGTTTGGCGGCCGAGTGATGAAGCAGGGTGACATTCACTCAGACAGACAGACAGACAGACAGACAGACAGACAGACAGGGAGGGAGGGAGGAGGACAAAAGACAGAACAAGTCGTCCTCTGTCCACTCGGCCTCCATTTGACACCCGACAGTTCCGCTCTCTTTGTGGAGCCGTGAGTCGAACACAATCCGATTTCATGACACCATCGGAACAACAGGAGCAAAAAACAACAACAACAACAACAACAACAACAACAACAACAACAACAACAACAACAAGGAAAAGGAAGGCTTCTCCTCGGCCACCGTGAACTCAGCCGACGTCTTCATCTGCACATGCACGTCTGTCTGAAGACACGTCTGTCTGAAGACACGTCTGTCTGAAGACACGTCTGCGTCTTTGTGGATGAGAGAATACATAAATAAGGGCGATGACATGCATTATTCACTCCCGCCAGCAGTGGGAGTGTCGGAGGGAGGGGAAGCTAAGCAGCTCTGACACCAGACTCACGCGGGAGAAGTAATGAAGGTTCAGATGAGCTCGGTGGATCAACCATCACTTCAGTTTAATGTGACGATGCAGAGTGTGTTTCTCAGAACACACACACACACACCCCCACACACACACACACACGTGTGCTGCATCCCGTCACGCGTTAAAGGGAAATTCCCACTTTTCCTTTAAGACGTCCTCCTTCACATTGGCACAAACACGTGATCTCACGACTGACGTCTGCTTCCGGCTTGATGTTACTTTATCTCCTCAGATTAGAAACATCTGACCATCAGAGACGTGTCCACCTCCACAAACAGCAGCAGTCTGACACTGTGAACCATGAAGATCTTTCTACTCTACGCTTAGAACCACTTGTCCCACATAAAGGCCCCCTCTTCTTCTTCCATGTCCTCCACTTTTGTTTGGTAGAAAAACACTCGGCGGAGTCTAAATAGACCATATTGTGAAAATGGCCACTTGAACTCAGAGAGGAGAGCTTCTTCCTTTATGTATTTTCCAGCCAATCAGTGGACGCGGCTGTGAGCAGAGCTGTTGGCTGTCTGATGAAAGACAGCGTCTGCAGCAGTCACTCCAACATCTGCCGCCGCTTTGAGGCCAGTCATTGTCTGCTCCGTGCGTCCGTCCGCTCCAGACGATCGCCACGGGCAACGAGGAGGCCTCAGCTGTCGGAGATGAGCCGCGGTACAAGGAGAGGCCTGTTCAGCAGACTGGAATCTGCTCCGTGGAAATCGATGAAGAGGGAGTTGTGGGAGAGTGATGTTTGCAGACCACCACGGGCTCAGCAGATGATGCTGCCGCTGGAGGGAGGAGAAAACAACCATCACTGGGAAAGAATGATGATGGTGTGTGTGTGTGTGTGTGTGTGTGTGAGTATCAGAAATGTGTTTTATGAGAAATTCACAATGCAGAGAATGTGATTGAACCCATGAAAGAGGCAGAAAAAAAATCGGAGCCAACAGCAGGAAGTAGCTTTATGGTGAGACAGGAAATACAAGTTCCAGGGTTGTAAGTGTTTGAATCTGTTTCCACTGAGGTTTAGGTTTTGTTGCTTTACATTTTTCGCACAAATAATCGACAACATCTTCATGTTCATTTGAAACAAACGTCATAATCATCATCACACGACCAACAGACGAGTGGATCAGATGTCTTCAGCGCGTCCGACCACATGGACACATCATTAATTCCCCCGCTGACCAACACGCTCCACGGTTTCAGAGAATCCGTTTGGATGCTCGGTTCGGGTTGAGGCGTGTGTTAATTAGCAGAATCCACAGTTGGTGGTGGAACAGGAAACAGGAAACAGCGTCCAGCAGCGCCTACGTTCCCTCTGCAGCCAGCGAAGCTGCGTGGTTAAAGATCTGGCCTGTTGTCATGTTGAATTACACTCGTTTAATGAAAACAGCTAACGGCCTGACAGCAGTTAAACAGACAGGGTTTGATTTGGATGTTTTTTTTTTATGTCACTGAACCAAAGCTGCTTTTCACTGTGTTTGAATCTATTTCCTTTGTCTCCTGTGTTACTGCCAACGTCCTCCAGATGAGTCCCCCCCCCCCTCCAGAATAACCATGTGATGTCACCGTCCCGCAGAGCATGACATCACGCCCCTTCCTGTCGGAGGAACATGCAAATGTTCAAACGATGCCTCCGCTGACTCGGCGCCGCGGGTGAAAACTAATGAAAGCCAATCTTATACATGAATTTATTTCATGTGATGTTCAGCCCGCCGCCGCTGGCGACTGATGGAGATGATGGAGATGATGGTGATGGTGGTGGTGGTGGTGGTGGTGGAGGTGGAGGGGATGATGATGATGATGATGTAGCAGAAGGCCTGCAGGAGTTTATGATCCGTGCAAATGGAGGAATCTGCATATTGTTCCATATGAGTTTGTCTAATGGACGCCTACACACTGAGGTGATGATGACAATAATAGAACATGGAGCGCAGGCTAACTGCTGCACAACACACACACACACACACACACACACACACACACACACACACACACACACACAGAGGAGACATGGAGGAGGATATAGGAGGGAAGGAGAAAAGGAGAGTGTAGTGAAGAGAAAGATGGCAGAAGCGAGAGAAGGAAAAGAAGAGAAGAATAAAGGAAGAAAAGGAAGGGACGAGGGATGAAGAGAGGAGAAGAGAAAAGGAGCAATAAGACTCTATATGTCAGACAGACTGATGTACTCAGACAGTTTGACCTCTGACCTCTCCTCTCATTCAACATAAATGAACACACACACAGGGGAGTCATGGAGGAGGATATAGGAGGGAAGGAGAAAAGGAGAGTGTAGTGAAGAGAAAGATGGCAGAAGCCAGAGAAGGAAAAGAAGAGAAGAATAAAGGAAGAAAAGGAAGGGACGAGGGATGAAGAGAGGAGAAGAGAAAAGGAGCAATAAGACTCTATATGTCAGACAGACTGATGTACTCAGACAGTTTGACCTCTGACCTCTCCTCTCATTCAACATAAATGATACTGATGATAAAGCTGGTGTGACGTCGTCCTGTTTCATTACAACAGCTAAGCAGACGTGTGAGTGTGTGTGTGTGTGTGTGTGTGGGGGGGGGTGTTTGGCCTTGGCAGTGTAATACATACACGCTATTCACGGTCATTGTATAAATCAACTAAAAACAGATATACATTCGTCTGAGCTTTTCTTTTGATTTTCGCTGAATCAGCGTTCGCAGGTGCAGACGATGTTATAAACCCTTAACATAGTGAAATATCTCATCACATAAATATAAAGATGTTCAGTTTGAAACATCTATTATCAGCGTACATATGTCAAGACACTGTCGTCATGTTTAGTTTTTCCTTCACGAAGAAAAGCTGCAATGGTCCTTTAACTTTGATCACACAGCACGTTTCACATCGAGTGAATTATTCACAGTTACAGTTTTGAACATTATGAAGCTTTTCCACTGAGAACGTCAGTGTTCAGATCCTCGACTGTTCTCCAGCTTCACAGTCAAACGCTGTTTGACCTTAACCGAGCTTCAACGTGCACAAAGATCTCCGCTTTCCCTGCTTTCATCCGATTGTCCGGCTGATGGAGGAGAGGAACGCACCACGAGGACGGAAGGAGAGAGAAAAAAAATAGCATAAAGAAAAAGAAATGAGAAGCTGTAATTACCCAGAAGGAAAGGTCAAGGCGTTTGGATGGGTTTTTGTAATTAGCTTTATTTCTGCGAGCAGAACAAACAGAGCAGTCTTTTGTGAAATTGTGTTAGAAAGGTTACACAGACCTTTACAGAGTTGGAGGAGAAGCTGTTCACTAGAAGCCCCGACTGTCGTCTGCCCACAGGAGCCTTCACGTCGCACTCGGAAACATGACGCGACGCTCGCTCGCTCGCTCGCTCGCACAGCGGCTGAGGACCAGCGGGACGAGCGGGAATATTCATAAGGTAAGATTTTAATTAAAAACGTGGTCAAATTACTCCGTGGAAGTAATTAAACCGATCGAGTGACTGTAGGGGAAAATAGCTGACATGCATTTTCTGCAGTGTTGTCGTTGAACTGTTTTGGTTGTGCGTATCAGAGTTAGCTCCTTATGCTCAGTGAAAGGTCTGAGATGTTTTTACACTCTACTGTATCAATTTAATTAAAAAAAATTAATATTTTTACCACAGATTATTATCAGTATCATTATTATCATTATTATTATGATGAAATTCCAGGTGATTTTAAAGGCTGATATCAGGTAAGCTGATGATTGAGAATGAAGTTGAATGAATTGCGTAACGATTCTCATTCTTCAACGTTTAAATTTATCTCGACAAATTATTACCGTGATTTATGTTTTTTTTTTCTTAGTCTGTTAGCATCAGTACAATGTCATGCTTTCACAATAAAAGCCGACTACTGTCCATTGATGATGTTATTTTATGAAATATGTTATTTTATAAAATAAAAACAGACCTGATATATTTTAATTAACCACTGCAGTGAGAGAAACCGCACAAAACTCCACGAGCACGTCACCAAAACATGATCAGGTAAGAAGGATGAAACTGACTCACAATATGCGAAATGCGAAATGAGGAATAATATAATAATAAATATAATAAAGTCCCAACTGTTTACTGATTTGTGGCAGTGAAATGTAAAGGTGGTC
>JAFBJQ010000157.1:181128-184416 GCA_016785345.1 Trinectes maculatus
GTTTCCTGCACACGTTTATTTCAAACGAGGAACAACAGGAGCTGAGGTGGAGATGATGTGGAGTCAGACTCTGTACTGGAAATCACAGGAGACATGTAAGTCCAGGATCAGTGTGTGTGTGTGTGTGTGAGTCTGAGTGTGTGTGTGTGTGTGTGTGTGTGTGTGTGTTGCTGAGTGTCTGATAATGGCGGAGCTGAATGTTGAACATCCTGCTGCTTAGTGATGATGAACTTGATGGGATTTGATTTGATTTGATTTGAATGGACGTGAAGCTGCAGCCTTTCTGCTCAGACGTTGATTTCCAAGACTGGTGAAAGAAAAAAAAACTGAAAAAAAAAAAAGAAGAAAAAGGCTGAAATGCGAAAGAAAACAGTCAAAGAACCCAAAGAATAAAAACAGAAAACGTAATTAAAATTACAGACGCAGTGTGAAATGAGTCTGTTTGTGTTTGTGAAATAAATACGTTTTGTCAGATTGGGGATTATTTTCGATTTGATTATTTCCCCTGCTGAACGCTGTGCTTTTATTTTCCCCTGATTAATTCTGTATTAGTTTTCCTGTCTGTCTTTCCAGAGCGACACTGTAACTCACACTGTGAAGCAGACGGAGAGAAGGGGTTTGATTTAAGACGCAGCCATCAGTCACTTTGTTCAGGCCTGAAACAGGAAATCAAACGGCCACATAAAAAAACACAGCTCATCCAGCGTGTTCACCCCCCCCCCCCAACTCAACTCATCACGTTTCCCTTCACCACTTCATTCTGTAAAAGCAGCTTTCATCACGCAGCTTCCTAATATTAAAACCAGTACATTCAGATTCCAGTCTGTTTAAAGTGGTGTTAATTAAACAGGAAATGAGCACCGGGTTGTATTTTATCAGGACAAATCAAGACTCCAGATGTTGCACCTTTAAATCAAACCAGGTGTGTGATAAACATCCCATACTACTAAAGGACAGAATGGAAACTATGACAACGCGATGAAATATCATCGATCTCGCTGTAAACGTTGTTATGTTTTATTTATTGTGTTTCACACACTCAGCGGCATGGATGAAGCTTTTTTTCAAACTTACACCACAGGTAAAAAGACTGAAAGACAAATCATTTAATATTCACACCTGACGAGTCAAACAACATGGTTAAAGTGGTGTTAATTAAACAGGAAATGAGCACCGGGTTCTATTTTATCAGGACAAATCAAGACTCCAGATGTTTCAGCTGTAAATCAAACCAGGTGTGTGATAAACATCCCATATTACTAAAGGACAGAATGGAAACTATGACAACGCGATGAAATATCATCGATCTCGCTGTAAACGTTGTTATGTTTTATTTATTGTGTTTCACACACTCAGCGGCATGGATGAAGCTTTTTTTCAAACTTACACCACAGGTAAAAAGACTGAAAGACAAATCATTTAATATTCACACCTGACGAGTCAAACAACATGTGACTGAACTTTGGTTATACAGTCGCCTATAACAGTAGCGCCACTGAAACACAAACGACCTTTGACCTCCTCTTCATAAAGACATGAGACAACGAGCACGTTGGTCCACGGATGATAACGAGCAATAATTCAACGAAACAATTCGACTGCGGTGTAATGGACCCGCTGCCATCACCGTTTCCAATTACTGCACACAAATTAGCAGGCGCGGTGTTGAGGAGGCGCGTTAACGCGTGTTAATGACAGTGTGAGGAGGTGGAGGCAGAACACAACGATGTGGTGAGTTTGAGGTCGACTTCTGACGCCTGGACAATAAATAACAAGAAACACTCACCGTCTTTAATGACCAGCTATTTCTACTTCTCCATGACTGACTGGTGTTTGTCATTCATGTGGAACCATGTGCTGCTGCTGCTTCATCACTCCACCACATGGACGGAGGTCTCACTTTCATTAAATTGTGTATTTTTTTTTATTGTGTATGTGTATTTAATATGTTTTTGTCCCAGTATAGAAGACTGTCTTACAGATCTCAGACCAGTTTGTTTGTTTGAGTTCTTCTATAATAAATCCAGATGAGACAACCTCTGGATAATTCCTGCACTTTTTCTAATTCACTGTTTGAAATAACAGCTGACTCGATATTGATTATTTATAATCAATAATTATATTATTCAGTTACACACTTTACCCACATTCACTTAGGAATCACTGAGCAACAGTTTGATTTTACATTCATAGCTCCAGGTGATGTAGAGACACAGAGAGGATGTGTGTGTGTGTGTGTGTGTGTGTGTGTGTGTGTGTGTGTGTGTGTGTGTGTGTGTGTGTGTGTGTGTGTGTGTGTGTGTGTGTCCAGATACTGTGGAACAAACACTGTGAGATGGACCAATAGAAACACACAAGTCACAATAGGTAACTGCCCCTGACCCGAGTGACAGGTAACGACATTTTTGTTTACACTGCATCTATGGAAAGGTTGTGTGTGTGTGTGTGTGTGTGTGTGTGTGTGTGTGTGTGTGTGTGTGTTTTCAATGGAAGTTTTCTCCTTGTTAATCCAATTTCCACTTTCCTGTCACTAATCTGCTTTACAGAGAGAAACAAGTCTGTTCCTCCCTCTCTGGCCTGCAGCTCCTCTCTCTCCCTCTGTGTGTGTGTGTGTCTGTGTGTGTGTGCGTCTCTGTGTGTGTGTGTGTGTGTGTGGTTTATATATAAATTGCATTTCCTTATGAGGTCATTCTTACAACCACTTAATAGATTAATTGATGACAACGATGAAGGAGGCAGCTGTGATCAGTGTGTGTGTGACGCAGTGAGTCAGTGTGTGTGTGACACAGTGAGTCAGTGTGTGTGTGACACAGTGAGTCAGGTGACGACATCAGAGCTGTAATAACACACTGTAATAACTGGTGTGCGACTGTTTCACCTGAATCTTCTGTTGACGTCTGAGCTTCATATCGAACCATCTCAGCTGTTTGTTTGTGTATCGTTTGTTTCTCTTCATTCAGACTGTGAATGTGAACAATTCTTCTCCTCCTCGAAGACAAAAGGCACTGAGTCTTTTTTTTTAATTCTGTTTATCAACCCCACCCTCTTAACATTTACACACACACACACACACACACACACAGGCCATTACAGCTACATTATAGTAAGAAGCCTTTTAAGAACATGGCAGATCTTATTTACAGCATCTCTGTTCCGAGATTCACCATCATGTCTTTTATTTCCCCCTCTACTCTTACACTCATCCACAGGATATACAGGGACAACAGAGAGAGAGGGAGAGAGGGAGGGAGAGAGAGAGAGAGAGAGAGAGAGAGAGAGAGAGAGGGA
>JAFBJQ010000157.1:189596-264800 GCA_016785345.1 Trinectes maculatus
CAGCTGTTTGGAATGGAATGTGATTTGGCACTAATGGACCTCGTTGTTTGGCAACCGCCATTAAACAGCAGCAGAGGAGGAAAAAAAAACACAAACACAACTATACAAGGACATCAATGTCATAATGTTTCCTGTGATGCTGTAAACTGAGCTGCTGGTGACGCTAATCTGTCATCTTCACATCAGGGGTCAACAATACACAACAAAATACAACAGCTGTAAATCATCTGGAAGAACAACTGTGATGAAAATAATTCACTTTCCTTCTTTACTTAAAAATACACGAATTTAATCTGAATCACACACACACGCACACACACACACACACACGCACAGAGAGGCAGAATCAGCAATGTGTAATTGCTTCCTGGAGGAGGTGACAGCGGTGAGCTAACAGCCGTGATGCTGGGAAACACGTTTTGATCATTAAAATTCCTGCTGTAGTATTTGGTGAAGCGTTTGGGCGCCGAGTCGTCTCCTTCGACGGCCGCTAATTGAAACCGGCCAATTACTGTGCAGAGGAAGGCCAGTCGTTTGTTAAGGAGACAGCCACTGAGTTAAGACGAGTATCAGCAGGACTTCACCTGCTCTGCGTCCTTCAGCGAATATTCACTGCTGTCTCTCTCTCTCCCTGTCTCTCTCTCTCTCTCTCTCTCTCTCTCCGAGAGGAAATCAAACAGCACACAGCGTCTGACGGCTCGTCAGCTGACTGATAGAAAAGTCTATCCAACAAGTAGGGGGACTGCACCTTTAAAATCGAGAGAGAAAGTGAGCGTACACGTCTTTGAGATGAGACGAATGGGACACATTGATTGGGGAACACGGTTGTTGTTTCCCAGTCGAACTCCAAGATGTTCTGGATCGTTCTCCTGTTCCAGAGCGACGCAGTAACAGCAGGTGGAAAAGTGATGGTGCGTTTGTCAACAGTAAAACAGAATGAAATAAAGGTGTGCGTTTCATCGTCCAGCTGATTGCGACGCTCAGCCTATGGAGTTCTCCTCATTACTTTGTCTTGATTTCGTTCTCATTTATTTCTCCTCCTCCTCGCTCTCCACCTTCTTCGCTCATATTTCCCATTCTTTCCCGTCTCCTCCGTTCTACCTGCGAACCATCCGTCTTTCACAGACTCAGAACTCACAGCATCCGTCTGTTCCCAAAACAGCCTTTTGCTTCTTCCAGTTTTCACCGTCACGTTATGAAACTATTTCCTCCTCGGTATTGTCCTGCGAGTCGGCGTCTCCTTGGAGCGTGTGCGTGTGTGCTGGTGTGTGCGTGAGTGTGTTGTCAGTGAGGCTCAGGGACACATGAGTCATTAGTCTTCCTGTAGGTTTTCGCTTACGTCTTTGTTCCTATAAATCTAATAAAGAGCCTGATTGCTTTTGCTAATCATCCTGCGTCTTCCTGCTGCTGCTTATTGCTGTCATTAATTTCTGAGATAACTGGCCCTGTGCTGGAGCCCAGAGCCGCCGATAACAACACTCTGCCCGCCTGGGTCTCCAAACTGAACGGGGGGGACTTCCTGTGTGTGTGTGTGTGTGTGTGTGTATTTGAAAATATATTATTTTTCCCAGTGGAGTCGAGGAGTTTTTATTCCTGAGGCTCCCTTCATGCTCAAGTGGGTCCAACACCCCCCCCGCACCCCCCCTCCATCGCTCACCCTGCCCGCTACTCACCAATGAATTATAACATAGACTCCTACACTGAGTTGTGTTTGTCTTTAGCTGAATCAGGCCTGTGATTAAAATGATGAAATGTCCCTTTAGTAACGATGAAGAAACTCGACTCAGATGAACCAGAACCAGATCAAGCGGTCTCGTCACAGAACCCGACATCTAGAGCGGCATACACTGAGTCTGCACCAACTGTCTCCGTCAGCTGTCGCACCAACACGGAGCAGTGATACTTTTTTTCCCCGTTTGCAGGAGGAGATTGGAGAACGTCTGTGTGTGTATTTGAAAATATATTATTTTTCCCAGTGGAGTCGAGGAGTTTTTATTCCTGAGGCTCCCTTCATGCTCAAGTGGGTCCAACACCCCCCCCCCCCCCCCCCCCCCCCCCCGCACCCCCCCTCCATCGCTCACCCTGCCCGCTACTCACCAATGAATTATAACATAGACTCCTACACTGAGTTGTGTTTGTCTTTAGCTGAATCAGGCCTGTGATTAAAATGATGAAATGTCCCTTTAGTAACGATGAAGAAACTCGACTCAGATGAACCAGAACCAGATCAAGCGGTCTCGTCACAGAACCCGACATCTAGAGCGGCATACACTGAGTCTGCACCAACTGTCTCCGTCAGCTGTCGCACCAACACGGAGCAGTGATACTTTTTTTCCCGTTTGCAGGAGGAGATTGGAGAACGTCTCGTTTTGTTCTCTGACGCGCGACAAACAGCGACGTGAGTGTAGAAAATCCTCTCAACGCGGCAGAACCAGTAAACGGTCCAGAACGGGACACGAACCCATTCGGCTGGTGTCAGTCAGTCCAGAGACTGACCTGGACCTTCAGCTTCTCCGGACGTCCAGGTTGAATCTCCATACAGACGATCGACCTCCCTTGCTCTGATAATTACCCGGCGTCACGGCGTGCGGAGCCGTCTCCATGATGCTCTTTGGCCTTTTTTAATTTTTTTTTTTGCTTCTGTCTCCTGAGTGTGACACTCTGTTTGTCTCCCTCTCTCTGTGTTTTTAATGAGATCTCTGCATTTTCACCAGGAGCCTTTTTCCTCGGCTCAGTCCCAGATAACCTGAATGGTTGAGGCATCGATCCGACCACAATCAGGTTCCGTCCTGTCACCGGAGAATAGCCCCTATTGGAAAGACCTGCACTGAACATTATTACAGTCATGACAGTGTGTGGTCTTCTACACAGGAAATTAAATGGTCCTTTTAGAGCTGGAGGGAACATCCAGACACATCTGAATATAACTGTGCTCGATTAAAAAGCCCATTAATCTCTGCTGCATTGATTTTCCCTCGTGCTAATGGACAGTGTTTTCTCTCTGGTCTCTAAGTGGAGCATCAACAAACAGAGGATGCGGCTCCCCAACACTTTTGTTTGAAGCCTAATTGGTCACAAAGAGGGTTCAGCTATTTAACACAACACATCCAAGACTGGCCCTGAAATCCAGTCCAGCTGAAAGCGAGACGAGACCCCGTGGGTGTTGGACCCTGTGACAGAGGACACGCGTCTCTGTGCGCCGTACGAGATGATGTGTGATGTTCTGTGGCTCAAACAGTCAATATTCAGATGCACTCGTGTATTTGTTTTTTGCAACATCTTATTGATCATCTATGCATCTTCTCGTGTCCCTGAAAGTCCTCTGAGGAAAAATTAAAAAGTGACTGGTTTCACGACAACGAGCCGCCGGGGATCCGTCCACACAGACAGACAGCAGGTTATCAATTATCATATTCATGTATTATTGTATTTCCTATCGACAGTAATGGCAGCAACAACACAACACAGACTGTAAACAGATCCTGTCAATAAGTTCTGGGACACGTGTGATGAATGTTTTAATATTAAAATGAATCACCTACGTTTACGTCCACTTTTTGTGCATTTTGTCGCCACACACTTTGAAAGACTGTGACACAAACGACAACATTTGCTTCCTGTTTGGCTCCTGTCAGTTACAAACACATCTTACACTCACTGTCACTGTTTCTTCACAACCAGGCGGAGGTGATGAAACCAAATGGAAAACGCTTCAGCGGGATTCAAAATGAAACAACAAACATGTCAGTCTCTCAGATCAGCATCTTAATTGATGACATTCCTGAAGCCTATCGTCCGTGTCCGTGTTCCTGGAACGGAGAGAGAGACAGTAGCTCGGGTCGCCCTTATCCCAGCAACGTCCTGCAGCGACTCCTCAGGGATCCTGTGCTTCTCCCAGAGAAGATGGAAATACACCGTTTATTCCCTCCAGCGTGTCCCGGGTCTTTCTTCAGGGGGTTGTTGTGAACAGTCGCTAAACCTGCTCGCACTCCTGTGGTCCCTACCCACAGCTCCTGACCACTGTTGAAGGTGAACTAAATTGCGAGCTTTGCCTTCAGGCTCAGTAACTTGAACTTTCTCACCCGGGGCGGCGGCGTGCTGCAGACCCAAAGGGGGCAATTACCTGTTTTGGAGCTGTGAAGACAAACTGCATTAAATAAAGCGAAGGCATCTTGGTATGCTCCCTGCATAACATCCTCACTGACGCACTGTTCTTCATGTATGATATATGAGCGTGACAGAAATGGTATAAAAAGAGTTTCACTGCTGTTCCTGCGGCATGAGTCACAGTGTGATGTGAACACACACACACACACACACATACAACATAGATACACAATGAACTGTGTCCTGCTTCCGTGTCCTAAAACAGAAAGTGTGGCAGGAGAGTTTCACAGATCTAACGACACATCACGTCACTGTCGTCAACCAAAACACAAAATGAGGATTGTGTTTGCGTTGTTTGTCGTATGTTTTACACACACATTAAAATGATTGATGATGGTTCGAGTGATTACATGTTAGCTGCTTTTGCAGGGTCAACGGGGTTAATGCATTATCAGCAATTAGCTGGAAAGAGGTGGCTATGTGTCATTATGGACCTTTGTCTTCCACCACCATAAATACATGATGTCAACTCTGAGGCCGATTCAGCGAGGACTGATTTGCGATACTTTTTTTTTGACTGCAGACTGTGTGTGTTCGAACAACACAACCGCCGCCCGGACGAGGAACTTTGCACATTTCATCATGACAAGTCGCACAATAAGCACCTGTGTGAAAACAGAAGGTGAACAGACAAACAGACTGAAGAAGAGTGAGGAGGAGCTCAGACGTGTTGTGATCAGACAGCAATCAGATCTGGAGACGCATGAGGGGCGGAGCTTCTGTGGCCCAGCTGCTGAGCGTTGGTTTGCTGACTGATGATGATGATGAGTGTCAGGTGTGCAGGGGATCTCGTCTTCAGTCTTGCAGAAAACCCAGTGGCCGTGTGAGGGAGGGACCTGAACCTGCTCCACGTCCTCATCGCTGAGGGAAGTGGAGAAGCTAACAGCAGTGGACACGCTGATAATCACACAACCTTCATCTGGGCTGTGTGAGGAGACACAGCTGACGTGGACCAGTTGTTCCTTCATCTGCTGAACATCTGCATGGTTTGGAAGATTACAGTCGGGAGTGAGCTGTCACCCTCAGAACTAACTGGACTCCAATGACCACACACCCCCCCCTCCTCTCAGTGCGACATCAGCCCTTGTAGCTGTCTGCCCTGATACATTATGGCCGCCGCTGGTTGGAGCTTCCCCTGACTGATTCTTTATGCCGAAACCAAACGGCGTCTAATCTTGGCGCGAGTGCAGCGAGCTCCTCATTGGACAGACAGCGGCGGTAAACAACGCAGACCGATGGCCGCCCGCAGTGTGTTTCATCCTTAACACTCCTCATGATGCCTGCTGCTTCACTGAGCAGCTACACGAGCACCAGCCCGTCATTAAGAAGATATCATGTTTTCCATTAGGGCTTTTCCTGGGATGACAGTGATAATGCGGTTCTTCTGACCGAGCCTCTTATCACGCCGGCCATAATTCCATTAGCAGCGAACTCCACGCAGCGTCTTCCTCGGATTAGAGCATCGAATCCTTCCCGGCGGCCGACCCGAGCGGCGGCGTAGTAATAACGAGTCTGGATTGAATTTGTTGGTGGGGCTGATGTTGAGGTGAGAGGCTGATGGCGAGCAACAACAACGTGATGTGTTGTGCTCTTCGCGATGCTAACGCAGGAGTCACACAGGTTCATGACCAGTCGCTGTCCAGCAGCTCTGAAGACCACAGCAGGGAGAAGTTTCAGACCTGACCCTCACATCAGGGGCCACGACCCATGACCTGTGACCTGTGACCTGTGGTCGGATCCCGACAGGTTTCAACAGGAAGACACAAAGCACCTGAACACATCATAACCACAGTGTGGAATATCAGACCCATCATTTCCGTTCGTTCTCATCACCCGTGTTTCTGTTCTGTTCGATGTTCACTTGTTATCGATGATGGAGAAACAGGCTGAAAACAGGCTGAGGAACGTTCCTACGCCAGGGAATATTTGGGAATATTGAGTCCCTGTTGGTCAGTAATGGAGTCGGACATTTTGGGAGAAGACATTTCCTCTTTGTTTTGTTTACTTGAAGTTGAGTTAATTTCTCTTCCACAAAAACCAATTGTCTGAGACAAAAATCGGTTTCTGTTCCTTCATTTCCCTTTGCTCCTCCACTCGTCCTCCTTCACGCCCCCCTCCCCCCCTCCCCCCCGTCTTTCTCCTCTCTTCTTTTAAGAGTTCAGTTTTGTAGTATTTTATTTATATGGTACTTTAGCATAAACATCTTGACATGATCTTTACTTTTTGTACACGTCCTTTATTCATCACAGCCTTAACGTCCGATGATGATGAGGAGAAACTGAGGTGAGTTCAGGGATGTGTGGAATTTCATTTATTCATATTTATTTATCATTTATTATTAACCCCACCTGTGTCTTTGTGAGGACCAGGACCTATTCCCAGACCTACAAAAACATCATCACACCCCCCCCCCCCCCCCCCCCCCCCCCCCCCCCCCCCCCCCCCCCCCCCCCCCCCCAAAACATCATCCCCCCCCCCCCCCCCCGCCCCATCTGCGTCTGACCTCCTCCACCACTATACTCCTACTCCTGACCTTTAACCCTGATCTGCATCCGAGTGGACAGTGGGAGGGAGATTGGGAAAACCCACACAGGCACATGGAGGCGTCCAGACGCTCACTTCCTGTAAACACGTTGGTATACATCAAAGAAAGTCGAGGTATGAAAGTGGTTCGTTATGACTCGTTATTGTCCCTCCGTCATCGTGATGAGCTGACAGCCGAGTTGACATCAACTTCACCTGACACCCACCCACCTGTTACACAAACGCACAACATACAGACCTGCAATAACACAACACACTCCAACTTAATGTATTACAGCTCCACGGAGAACAACTGCTACATTTATTACTTCTGTTCCTCCCAGAGTACTACTGCAATTACCAGTACTCCTAATGTGCCATTTACTGTTTGTGCAACGACTCGGCTGCGTTGTGTTGTCTTTGTGTTTGTACTTGCAGCGTCATTAGTTGTGTTTTGTGTGTGCCTCTCCCCCTCTCCGTCGGTGTTTGTGAAATTGCCTTTGATTACAGAGCTTCATTACATTTCATTACAGCAGCTGCTGCTCTCTACAGTACATTAAAAACTCAAGCAGCCTCAACTTTTGAGGATGTGGGTTATTATCACTGACTGCCGTCTCCACATCTCCATTCACAAGTTGTTTTTATTGTTTTTATTGTCAATTACAGAGGCGCGCTCTGTGTGTTAGTTACAGCCTTATGGCTGTTTTAAAGCTGCGCGTGGCGCCGCAGCCTCGCCTCTGAGTTATGGGCCTAATATTGAAGGAATTTTCCCGAGCTTCCTTCAGAGAGCAGTTTCCATCATTCCTCAGCCTGCAACAGTAAAACTGCACTTACACACCATCACTGTAACGCGGGAGTGTTTCCTGTGTTGCTGTATCATGCCGACGACACACAGGTCAGAGGCGGAATCATTCACACATTCATCATCATCATCATTAAACATCACATTCAATATTAGCTTTTCCTTCTGATCCCTACTCATCCCAACTCCACCACTCCATAGTTATTCTTCTTCTTACTGTTATTCTTATTCTTGTTGTTGTTGTTGTTGTTGTTGTTATAGTGTTATGTATAAGTGCATTTCCAGCCTCGACATGCGGCGAGGACTCTGCAGGAGTCTGCAGGTTCAGTGTGAGAGAAGAATCTGCAGCAGGAGGAAGTGAAGAGTTTATCCCAGATGAATATCTTCTCTTATCTTCTCTGCTTCAGAGCCTGAGAGGAGACAGTGTCAGAGATCCAGGGTCTTATTCTGAGGGACTTAACGCCGCATTCACCTCACAGTGTTTGTGTTTATGGGGTTTGTGTAATGGAGCAGTGTGATGGTGAGGAGCTGCAGAAGGTGACTCGGGGATACCGGGCTTGTAAAGGTCCAATCAGAAACACTCGCGTCTCCATTTGTCCTTAATCGTTTCAGTTCATCTGCTGCAGAGCGGCTTTCTGTCTCTCGCTGAAGAGTCTTTTTATCAGCTGCCGGCGATCTGCTCTCCACTCTCCTCTGCCAGCGCTGACTTATTAGATCAGGGACAGGAATCCACCAGAGGAGCCCAGCCGCAGCTGGAAACCTGCAGAATGACCAAACGGAGCCGCTCAGCAGCAGGTTCTCCACCCGGAGCCCTCAGCATCTCATCTGCAACTCTATGGATCATGGAAGGATCATGAGACCAGAAGTCTGCTGATGTCCTGCTCATCTCATCCTCGATAACAATACATATAATTTACACATGTAAAGTGTAGATATGAAGCTGTCAGGTGGTCAGTGATATGTTACTGAGGTCCTTCCACAGACCATCTCTCTGCCGGAGGACAGACAAACCAGACAAACCAGACAAACAAAGACAAACCAGACAAAGACGAAGCTGTGAGGTCACTGATTGGTCACTTTACTGAAACAAATGGAGGCAAACATGGAAAAAGAGAGTGAAGACTGAGGAGTCGGGGTCGTGAAGGTCGTCTGCTCACCTGACCGGTGACAAGCAGCAGAATAAGAACGAGTCATGAGGGGGGAAAGAGGAGCCTCCGGCCCCCTGAGATGACCTCTGCCCCCAGAGAGAACCTCACCCCGACCCCTCCCCTCACCTGCCTGCCCTTCAGCTGCCACAGAGGGACTCGGATGCTGCAACGCTCCAACAGGCCTGCTAAGTCAAGCAGGAGGGAGGAGACGAGCTGTCAGAGTCCCATCATCCTCTCTGGACGTGCTCTCCCCAGAGGCTGCTGAAAATCAATGGGGGTGGACCAAATAATGAAAACGCTTCACCAAGAAGAACCCTGGGTGAATCTCCTTCGCTCCGTCATTAATCCAACGTCTTCACCACTAAAGTGATCAATACACCTGGACTCCATGGGATTTAAATCTGCATCAGCTGTCGCCCTCGTTCCTCATTCAGCCGTATGATGTCGGAATCTGCTAATTAAACAACAGGTGTGTTCACTTCATCACTTTCACATATTTCTAGATTTTTGGGGGCGGGGCATCAGGGCTCCATCTTCCTGCATTATGACGTTTTCCTGTATCATCAAACGGGTCCTCGGGATTTGATGGAGACAAATATCGGACTCATTTCCACAAACCAAGCGAGAAGACGTGCGGAGCCACTGGTGGAGCGGAGAAGGTTGAAGTGGTCACCTCACAGCTGTGAATGTGCAGTGGAGACGAAGCAGAACCAGTACAAACATTCGTTTTAGGGGTAAAACAGAGCGCGGCATCCTTCACGGTGAAAGATGAAGTGGAGCTAATGAAAGCCAACGCGGGTGTAATGCTGTGTGACTGATACTGGGCCTGTTGTCAGTCCAATTCTACCGGGAGAGGTGGGATGATGACAGATGAATTAACGGCCTGACATCCAGCGTGGAGGGACGGGGTAATTGTTGCTGAGAGACGGCGAGTGTTTTCTGTCTCGCACCACGTTAGACGAGTCCAATCAATCAGAGCTTTTTATCTGAGCGCTGCGAACACACCGACTGTCTGTGTGTGTGTGTGTGTGTGTGTGTGTGTGTGTGTGTGTGTGTGTCTGTGTGTGTGTGGCAGGAGTCACGCCTGTCCCTGTCTTGTTGTGCTGCTGGGGTTGTCATGGGTGAAGCTGGGGTGGATGGGAGATGACAGGACGTGGTCAGGCAGCGTCTCAGAGGACAAAGGCAGAAAAACATGGCTGACCCCATCAGAACGCCATTTGCAGATAATTATCAGTCATCAGTTCTGGATGCAGACGCTGCGGCTCGGATGGAGACGGCCAGCAGGCGTCTTCAAGTCAGAATGAAGGGACGTCTAATTCAATACAGAGACGGACAGAGACGCCCACTCAGAGTCTGAGGGAGAGACGGTAAAGACTCACATCCACATCTGTGGATATATATTCTTTACATTGTTCTAAAAAAACATCTTTCCATGTTTCCTCCTTCTCCTTCCAGCTGCTTCTGGGACCAGCTTTTCTGTGAGCTGTCATCAGCAGGTCAGTGGTTTGAACCCGGCTTCGCCCTGATGGATGTTCCATCTGCGTGTGAATGGGTGGTATTGTACGCAGCTCTGAGTGGTCGATCAGAGAAGACCACTGTCCATTTTCCCATTGGCTGTTCTGAGGGCCAGATGGAGAAATGATGTGTTTTGCACAGAAACGCTCCAGATGCCTCCACACACTTAGAAAAGGAACCGTGTTTTCTCCAGCGGCTGTGGACCATGTGACTAACGGGCGATTAAACGCTTTGTAATGTCTGCTGAGGTACGGGTGTGAGACGTTTAATCGTGATATGTGAGAAGTCACAGCGGTTTGGATACAGGTGCGCTGTCATGGTGACATCCACCCACTTCCTACTCTTCACTCGCCATCACCTGACCTTCTCCGCTGCTCCTGTCGTAACCTGATACTTAACTTTAAAACTTAAAATCCATTCGTCTGCTGTTTTCCCACCGCAAACAGGAGCAGCACACAACCGAGCAGAAACCTCCGTCCCAGACAGTGTGTGTGTGTGTGTGTGTGTGTGTGTGTGTGTGTGTGTGAGAAACTTCTTGACTAACGAGTATGTTTAAAACATTAAAACCTGCAGATTAGTCGTCTGTGTTGTGTGTAGTCTGTATCCCACCACCTCCTGCTGCCCGATCCGGGTTCCTCCGTCTTCATCCGTCCGACACGTCTGACTCCGAGTTCACTATAATCTCTCCGAGGCTCCCATTATGCTTATTCCTCATTAAAATTTTATCAGCCGTGGCAAATTGCAAAGATTAGAGTGGTGGGGAGGGAGCTCTCACGCTCTCCAGCCTGTTCACAGATTTATTTATTGTTGCGGATCATCCGGGCTTATCTGCTCCCCAAAGCAAAGACCAGCTCCCATCGGAAGGCAAAGGTCATGGAATCTGATCTCCCAGCATGCATAATGGTGGAGGGAGGGGGGTGGGGGGGTGGAGGGAGCGTTTACTTTGTGTAAAGTGTTCTCACCCACACATTAATATTGTAATGCTTTGATATCATAAAGTTTTGTTATGCCCTATTGATTTCGCAGACATCCATATGAATATTTATGCTGTTGAGTTCGGCGAGTAAACTTTGAGTCAGTGATGCTTTGGCCAATCAGAAGCTCATGACTCGCTCTCCTGCGCTGTACCTGACTCTCACGTTTTCACTGACTGTTAACACAAAGTCCAGTTATTTATTAATAATAGTAATAATGGACAGAGGTCAGGGGGTCGACGGCTTCGATAAGAACAGACTCTGTGTTTGTGAAAAAACAAAAAACACAAAAACCTGCACAGTCACATTTCACTGTGACGGTCTACAAACTGAGACTCTGAAGTACGGGTCAGAAATCACATTTTTAAAAATAAAAGAAAAAACATGAAGCACAGGTTCGACGAGGTCCAGAGGAGATGAACCAGAACGGGCAGCAAATAAAAAACATCACAGAACAATGTGTTGAGCGACCGGAGGTTTGCACTGAATCCAGCTGCTGAGTATTTACCCCTGATATCATTTAACCACATTCATACACATCAAACACAACAATGACCAACATCTCATCCTCCAAATTTAGGAAAAACCAAATCTGTTTCATATCAAATAATGTAAACCTGAAAGAAAAAAAAAATATATTAATAAATAACACAAGTTGATTAGCTACAGTACCTGCTGTTTTTTAGCCTGATGTGAAGTCACAGGCAGTGAGACTCAGCTTTTATTGTGAAACACCTGCAGGAAGTTTCAGGCTTTAATGACAGTAACATATCCCAGATCCAATTAACTCAGTTAACAATGAATCAGCTGTTATTGTGATGGAAACATATGTTAATCCTGAACTGTGACAGAGTCCTCCAGCCAGAAGATCTGGATTCAGCCTGGTTCCTTCAGTCGTTCCCGTTAACTGTCTGTGTGTGTGTGTGTGCGTGTGTGTGTGTGTGTGTGTGTGTGTGTGTGTGTGTGTGTGCGTCTGTTTGACACCAGAAACTTCTGATTGAACTTGTTTTGATTCCCAGAGATTTTACTGAACTAATTTAATTTAATTAATGATGTGATGAGCACACAACCACACACACACACACACACACACACACACACACCTTCTCGTAAGAGTGCAGATTTGAGCCCGAGGTGTCGACCGCTCATCGGTGATTCCGACGTGAAGCTCCTGGCTGCACTGAGCCTTTGTTTACAGATGACATCCCACTGGATCCTATCACAGATCAATATTCCCCCTGAAGTCTCTCTGCTGGGATCTGAGCCACCCCCCCCCCCCCCCCCCCCCCCCCCCCGGCCCCTCCCCAAGTCGGTCCGCCGCCATACCTCCTGGACTACCAATCCAATTAAGTGGCAGAAAACAAAAGCAATATTTTCAGGTGGGGGAGCTGGAGCAGCTGCATTATTTATGTTTGTCCTTTTATTTTCATCTCTTCAAACGGATCGAATCAAACCAACACTCATTCAATAATGCAGGACCTGCGGTTTGCTTAATGGGCTCTGTAGTGGCAGTCAACCACACACACACACACACACACACACACACACACCCTCTCGTAAGAGTGCAGATTTGAGCCCGAGGTGTCGATGGCTCATCGGTGATTCCGATGTGAAGCTCCTGGCTGCACTGATTCTTTGTTTACAGATGACATCCCTCTGGATCCTATCACAGATCAATATTCCCCCTGAAGTCCCTCTGCTGGGATCTGAGCCCCCCCCCCACCCCTCTCCCCCGGCCCCTCCCCAAGTCGGTCCGCCGCGATACCTCCTGGACTACCAATCCAATTAAGCGGCAGAAAACAAAAGCAATATTTTCAGGTGGGGGAGCTGGAGCAGCTGCATTATTTATGTTTGTCCTTTTATTTTCATCTCTTCAAACGGATCGAATCAAACCAACACTCATTCAATAATGCAGGACCTGCGGTTTGCTTAATGGGCTCTGTAGTGGCAGTCATGTACTTCCCTACATGGCTGATGGAGATGATGGTGCTTCCCTCCCGCCTGCCAGATATCAATCCACCTTAATGCCCCCAGGTCTCCCCTCATCCCCAATGAGCCTCAACCCTGAAGCCACACACACACGCACACACAACACACACACACATGTGTGTGTGGAGAGAAAATGCCAAAACTTTTGTAGCATCAAAAACAAAAGTCAACATTGCATCCAGGTCTGATTTCATTATTGTCTGGTTTTGATGTGTACAAACACACAGCATGATGCTACTGCCACAGTGTTTTCTTCAAATGTAACAGATGTAACTGTCACTGTCAGTCTGACACTTTCTCTATTTGCCTTCATGCATTTTGATTTTTTTTATAAACACGTTGTCATTAGTGAATGATGCTGTGCTACATGAATAAATCCTTCATTCATTTTGCCTCTTTTTGGTCGATATTGGAATGATTGTTAATTATCTACACTGCACTTTGTGTTGGTTCGGAGATTTGTTTGTAAAGTTTGTTGCCAATAAAGCTGATTCAATCGAAGTGAATTGAATAGAGCGATGCAGATCGAGAGGAGGAGATGGACTGTGCTCGAGGATCGTCTCAGCTAATCCAATAAGAGAAGCCCATCCTTCCCCTCAATCTGATTATTCCAATAATTAAGAGAAATTGCTGGAGCGCAGCTTCAATAAGGCTTTACATATTCAGCAGCTGGAGACCAGCGCTGGGATGTTCTGCTCCTGGATAATCCTGCTGAGGAGGAGAAGCAGGCTTCAGCCACAGAGACCAGACTGACCAGCGTCCTGATAATCAGTCAATCGTATCAATGAACAACCGATTGGAGAAGGAATCTGAAAAAGAACTGGAAAGCTGCTGCTTCGCCGCTGAATCATGGGGTATTATTCCAAGTAGGAATAACAAAAAAAACATATATATATATATATATATATATATATATATATATATATATATAGTATGTTGACTCATTGGTTGGTTTATTGGGTCGATGTCTGCAGAACCAGGTAATTTAACCTCTGACCTTACACCAACAGGAAAATTCTTCATCGCACAAAAGAGTTGGACTCAGTAGGCAAACTTTAACTCCACACTTCTTCGCACTCCACCACTTGTACTTCTGATACTTGAACTTTCCAGTTCATTTCCAAGTAAAAGTGCTGAATGTCGAGTATTTTTTTTCATTAGCGCCTTTAACAGGACAGTTTCAAGTTTTTTTTTCTTTCCATGCAGTGGCCTGATGGAGGGAGGGAAGGACAAGAGGAAGAAGAATACAAGGGGGAAGGAGAAGTGATGTCAGTGATTGCAGGTAGTGCGGTGAGGCCAGATGGTGGCGGCGGTGGCGGCGGTGGCGGCGGCAGCAGCAGCAGTAGCGCTCTGCCTCGCTGATTAGGGGTGAGCAGACAAAGAGAGGCCATGTTTCACTTGTTCATCACTTAAGAGCAGAGACCAAGGTGGAGCAGAGAGATTTCCCTCGGGGAAATGTGCCTCCCAAAGATAAGGCTGGGGCCTGGATTGCTCTCCGGGGGTGGCGAGGTACGACGAGGCGCCTGGGATCCAAACCTCTGAAGAAACACAAAATGAAAGAGGAAAGAAAGGGCTCTGTGGTGTGGAACGCAGACAGCGGCGAGCGGCTCCAACTTATAAACTGTTCAACTTCACGGAAAAGTTCTGTTTCCTTTTCCCATTAACTCCAACTCTGGGGAGACAAAAAGTCCAATCGCAAGTTTCTGCCTGGAAGTTGTTCAGTTAGTTTGGAGGTCCTCCGGAGGCCGGCGGGATCACCGCGAGAACAATGACTGTAATATGCTGCGCTTGGCCTCTGACCTCAGCTGCAGCCACATGTTCACTGCTCAGTAATTAGGATCATCTGCTGCTGAGGATTGTTATTACTGCTCAGCTGTGTCCCCGCGGCGACGCGGCGCCCGCCAATAAGAATAAGGCCGAGTGATTGTGGTCCAAAGCGTTTGATTGCTGAGTGACAGATTTCTCTTCCTGATTGTTGCATTGTCGAGACCTGGGACATGGAACAGAGAGAAATGGAAACTGAGCTGAATGAGATGATGAGAAGATTGAACCCAACAAACACGTTTTATTTATTTATTTATTTATTTATTTATTTATTTATTTATTTATTTACCAGCTTTCAGACGCCTCAGATTCTGAACCTGTGGCACTGGATGAAGTTTCCATTGACCTGGAGGATGTTGATGGATCAGACCTTCATGAAGCTGCTTCATATTGATCTCTGATCCTCTGTCCAACACAGCTCCAGGTGGATTCATTCATTAAACCCACTCACATGGCAAAACAGCATTAACGTTCCTAACGATACAAAGTAACACAGTTGCATATTTTCATTTTCCACAAAAAATACAAATTGATAAAACGTGCGGTGAGTTGCCCTTCAGCCCTCAGAGTGCTCATGGTTTCGGTTTGGTAGTTAATTATCAGAGTTTTAATTAGTGTCATGTTTGGCTGTGGTTGGTCCATGAAGCGTAATTAAAAATAGGTTGTGCTATTAGCGCACTTTGCAAGAAGCTACATCCTTCAAGACCAATTTATTACGTTTGTCACAAGAAGCAGCTGAAATTATAATCATGTTTAAATGAGCACACAAATTCACGTGCGTGTGTGTGTGTGTGTGTGTGTGTGTAACGATGTGTAATATTGAATCATGACAAACAGAAACGTGTTTCCTGTCATTGTTCTGAAGATCTTCTCACAGTCAGTGATGTTGACCAGTGTCAAACGCGGCGAAGTAAAGATACGACATCAGCATCTCAACTCTGCTGGAACCTGCACAGCTACTTTAACACACACACGCACGCACACACAAACACTTTACAAAGCAATCACTGCGGCTTGCATGCGAGACCTCTATTACTCAAACTCGGCCAACCACAAAATGAACACAGTCAGCTGTTGTGCGGCAGCAGGCGGAGACGTGAGGCCGGGTCGCAGCAGAAATTGAAATTAATGGCTTCTCTAATTGGAGCACATGTTTTGTCAAAGTGACGGAGAGACTGCTACAGCGACTACGTCCGCTCACCTGCCCCCGGCTGCCACGCTCCCTCTGCTGCCTCCTATTGGCCGGCTGCCACACTCAGGACTGATGATGTCCCGTGTGCTTACGAGGAGCAGCGGGGGGCGTTTGATTCGTCTCTCTGGGCATTTTAGCATTTAGCTCGCAGTTTAGCATGAATCCTGATGCACGTCCTGTGGACTCTACCTGAAATTTCCAGTGTTTTCATTCTATAAATATTCATCATTGTTTGGTTTTTCTGTCCCTGCTCCTTTAATTCACGTTTGTGTTTCTGTTTGTTCATATGAAACAACGTTCAGTTGACAGTTTGGATTAACTGGTTGATGTTTGCAGACTGTGGTGAAGAACCAGAGGTGAAGTTGTAAAAAAAAAAAAAAAAAAACCTGGGTTCAACACTGGCCATTTAAATCCCATAAACTGAAACACAGACCTGAGTGTGGTCGGTCTAAAAGGCTGCGGTTTCCATTGACTGCGACTAAATGTCATTATAAAGCTCCTCCTGTGAAAGCCATAAAGTGAGTGTCATCATCATATCTCATGTGTGCAGCAGGAGGAATCAGATACCCGGTGTGGGTTTCCGTCCATTCAGCTCGCGTCCGCTCGTTATTCGATTAGAAACACGGAGTGGGCGGCTGAGTGCTCACTGCAGCGCTGTGTGAGGGGGGCATCAGTCACCGGCCGCCATTAGCCACAGTCAGATTTCCTCCTCTTAAAGCAGTTAGACACACTCTGACTCTGTGTGCGTGCAGCTCTGATGTGCAGTTAGTGGGGTCAATGTGTTGCCTTCAGGTGCTTCTGATTTCCTGCCAACTGGACAGTAAGATACAACAACAACATCAGCACCACACACACACACACACACACACACACACACACACACACACACACACACACACACACACACACACACACACGCTCAGGGTCGTTTTATCTATCATGTTTAAACATCGAAAACAAAAACAAGCAAAAACAAAAACAGGCAGTCAAAGAAACTCTGGTACAAACAGGCTGACACACAATGAACACACAATGAACACACAGTGGCAGTGAGTGGGGAGGAGGGGCGGGTGTTTATACTGCAGGCAGTGATTGGTTGATAGGTCTCAGGTGTGCAGAGTGCCGTCATTAGGAGGCCACGCCCACCTGGAGACACACAAACACACAGTGGACAGATGAGTGTGAGAAATAATCATCTGAAGCACAACACTTTAGTGGCATCGTCCTGTGACTGCCGTGTTTTTAAGACGCAGGAATGGATTCAAATGTATCAAACTGTTGGTTTGTCAGTGAAACCTTCCTCCTCTCGTTTCCACAGATCGACACATTTTGTGCTTTATTAGTTTCATTCCACTTTGTGTTCGACGCTGTTGTGGCTGAACAAAACACAATGTAGCAGATGGTGAAACCACAGGGGGACGTCAGATGGGGAATTTTTCTATTTATTCAACCTAAACACTTAACAGTTAAATAACAATTAACTGAAACAATCATTAGCTGCCGCCTTAATTGGCATCGGGATGGTTCCACTGTTGCTCTGGCAATGGTGTATTACATTTTAAATCCCAGCTCTGGTTAAAAGCAATAATAGAAAAACATAAGAAGCTAATAAACAGAGAAATGAAGCTCTGTGAGACCAACTTTACACCTCTCTCTCCCTCCCACTCTCTCTGCCTCGCTCGCCCATGTTCCCTTAGCCTCCTGTGTAACTGACAGGCTGCAGTCATGGAGGTGAACAGCGCAGCAGCCATTTTCATATCATCAACTCCCACGTTCTGCCAATTAGGGCTGCTGGCGGCGTCTGATGATGGAGCTATTAAAAGAGACGTTCGGGGTCTGTCTGACAGATGGATTCATGCCTCCTCTGTCTTTATAAAAACCTGCCCATTGCTCCACCCACAGCTGACATGTCTCACCTCCACATATAGCTCCGGCGCGTTCGACATGCAGCAGCGGCGAGGTGACGAATAACACCTGAACGCTGTGAAGACTGTGCACGTGTGGAGAGAGAGACGTGCACCTCCCTACGCTGTGCGTATGTGAACGTGTGATGCCAAACAGCGTTTTCCAGGCAAAGTTTAATAAACAACTGTTTGCTAGTTGAACAAGTCGGAGCCGAACAGATGGAGGATGTCAGGGAGTGGGAGGAGAGCTGGAGAAGATGGGAGGAGGCCGGATCATCGTATGGAGGTAGGGAGGAGGTGGTGGGCAGTGCCAGGAGGCGTCAGAAGGTAGACGCAGGCGGGTGGGGTTAGAGAACGTCTGGGAGACAATGAATGGAGAGGAGCATCAGCAGGAGATCAGGATGACGGAATACAGGAGGATGATGCAGGAGTATGGAAAAGTAATGAGATGAAGACCAGATGAACACAGGTGGGAACCGGTGAAAGTTGAGAACAGAGGAGTTGGACGTTATGTGGAGGAGATCTGATGTGAGGTTCAGACGTGATGGGAGAGTCAGGAGATGATGGAGGAGCAAGAGGAGCAAGAAGGTGGTTAAAACATCATGAAGTAGCCAGTCACTTGGAAAGTTTGATCTTATGTCTAATAACTCCAACCATAAACAGTCAGAGGTCATAAGCAGCTGTGTGCGAGTCACGTGACAGATTTCAGCTTTAAGGTTGTTTTTTTTTCCTGTAACTGAGGAGTCACAGCTGATGATGGATCCTGCTGTAACAACCACCACACATCTGGCTCCCTGTGCTACGACACAACAGAACAAAGTGACAAAATACACAAATGATGTAGAATGACGGGCCGCAGTGTGAGGCAGACGCACAAAGTGTTCACAGCACAATGTGATGCTCTGGTTTCAGAGACGATATATGTGTTGTCAGAGTGATGTGTTTTTTTTCTGTGTCTGCGTGTGTTTGATCTATTTGTGTTTGTCGACGTGTTGAGCTCGTGTGTCACCGTCTGATTCCTCAGATGTTGTTTTCTGTTTTCACATCATCTGATTTGTCGTTTCAATTGAGAGTTTTTCTCCAGATGATGGTTGCGTTGGTGGTGTGTATATGTGTGTGTGTGTATATGTGTGTGTGTGTCGGGCGGGGGGGGTCAGAAGGTCATCAGAACCATTTCATTCTCCAAGGATCAAAAACATTCACAGGTAATTCAGCTTCATCAAATGTCCTCAGCTGTTGCTAGTTTGTGGAAATAATCAAGCGCCGCACTGCTCTACACCACCATGTTGTTACCAAGGTACCCATTAGATATTTCATTTCTCCTCTCAATCACAGCTCTTTCATCCATCCTGTTGGAGCCTTCAGCAGCAGACGGCTTCGCTGGCAGACAATAAGCTCTCAGTTCTTTTGACACTTGGCTCAGTCGGAGGAGATGGAGCCTTTAATCAGCCGGGTCCGACCACACGTGTCCTCTAATTTCAACACTTTTCATCTCCTGCCTTTGAAATGCAGAACTTCACTAATGGCTTTCGCCTGTCACACGATCAATACGTTCCCCGTAAGCCCCGCAGAGAAGAACATACTCTTCATTTGTTGGAATAGACCTTTTTAAAAACACTGCCCGTGTCGTGTGTGGCTGGGATGGACTCAAAGAAACGACGGTGGAGTTTGAACTTTAAACCCTCCGTGTGAGTCCTAGAAAGCCCCCCCCCCCTCATGTAATCCATAAAGCTCTCAGCATTAAGCGCGGTGGGATTATTAGCACACAGGCGACGTGTGGAAGCAGATAAAGCTCCGACCATATGGGCGTTCGCTCGGCTCGCGGCGCCGGATGAGGCTTTCTGTCCAGAAAGCTGTGAGGGCGAAAACCTCGGCAGATGTTGTCGACTCGACTGTTTGTGCGTCAGTCTGTGTGTCACATTCATCTGTTAACAAAACAGAGAGATGCTGACTCTCGCATTCCTGCCTCTTCCTGCCGCAACGGAGCAGCAGGAAGAGGAAAACATGGCTGCCGGGAGGCCAATGGTTTGTCAGTGAAACAAGTAACAAACTGTTCCAATGAAAAAAAAGTCTCCAACCTCTGAACCTGACCGAGGTGTGAAACTTCCACTTTGTTTGAGTATGAAGTGAGAGAAATGTCGAATGAAACGTTTAAATGAAACATTTAAACGAAACCACACGTGAAATGTGAAACTGACAAATTGTCGGTGTGCGAGTCGTCAGCAGGACGAGATGTCCACGCTGTGAAGCCATTAAATGTGTGAAACGTGTAGGACACAGGCAGACGTGTGGACACCAGCATTCCACAGGTAAAAATATCTGCATATATATCTGCATATATATCTGCATATATATCTGCATATATACCTGCATATATACCTGCATATATATCTGCATATATACCTGCATATATATCTGCATATATATCTGCATCTATATCTGCATATATATCTGCATATATATCTGCATATATATCTGGATATATATCTGCATATATATCTGCATATATATCTGCATATATACCTGCGTATATATCTGCATATATACCTGCGTATATATCTGCATATATATCTGCATATATATCTGCATATATATCTGCATATATACCTGCGTATATATCTGCATATATATCTGCATATATACCTGCATATATATCTGGATATATATCTGCATATATATCTGCATATATATCTGCATATATACCTGCATATATATATGCATATATATATGCATATATATCTGCGTATATATCTGCATATATATCTGCATATATATCTGCGACCACCAGGAGGAAGTGGAACCACAGCTTGTCTCATGCATTTCTCTGTCAGACGCTGAAAACACGGAGACGTTCGGGGGGAAAAGGTCAATGTGTGCGTTCAGCAGTGCAGAAAACCAACAGCAGCTACAAACCTCTTCCGCCGTCACTTTCACCCTGAAGACACAGCCTGTATTTGACCTCTGACCCCTGTATGTTCCAAACATAAAGGCACGTGGACATTTGACCTAAGCTGTTGGCTGTGAACAGCTCATTTTCCTTTAAGTGCAGTCGCTCCAGATTTATCATCGGCGTTCCGCTGTGTGATTCGCTCGCCCCATCCGCTCGCTGCTCTTCACCTCGGACCCTCTCTCATCGCAGTCAGAATATTTCCACATTAGACGTGGGCGGCCGATAAAGTAGCATTGTTTCATACTGTTTTTTTTTTTTTTTTCCTTTTATGTCAGTGGCATCAGGTTGGTTTGTTTACCAGATCTCCGCTTGTAGGAGGCTGGCATCTGTTTCGCTCTGTCAGCTTGTTAAAACACACACACACACACACACACACACACAATGGGTTGGAAAATATTTAAATATCTACAGATGAAAATGGGAAAAGAAAAACGGTTTAATTGAAGGGAAAAGTAGGCGTTCTGTGACGCTGATGTGTTTTTCAGTTGGTTTCAGTCTGAAACATCTCTTCTGCCTCCATCAGGTCGTCACACGCCACTGTCCAGCAGACATGTTGTATGAAGGAGAAGGCTCACAGTGGACGACACAGGTTTAATTAACCAGGGAGCGCTTAATTGATTATGACAAATCAATAGCTGCTATGTATTTTTAGACCTGTGTGACTTAACTCTTTAAAATTGAAAAATTGAAGGCGGCAGGATAAAGTGATGAGATGTCGGACACAGACCAGGACGGCCCGAGACATGTTGGACACAGACGTGTATCTGCAGCTGCAGAAAGCTTCAGCTGCTTCTAATCAATGATCAATGATCAATGTTATCAGCTCTGCTGTGTTTCCATCATGCTGCTCCCAGTTCGTTCGTTGACATTGATTGCTGTTCGTTTCCACAGCAACCTCTCATCCTGGTAGTGATGTCCACTCTCTGTGTCCTGGCCGGGGACGTCCCAGAGCAATCTGGAGGATCAGGATGTGGACTTTCCCTCTCATTATGGATCCACTTCCTACAAGAAGGTGGATCCGTGTATGATCCCGTGCTCATCTGTGACCACGCTGACAGTCGGGAACGCTCGTCATCATCTGCATCAGGACAATGTTTGATTTGCAATAAAGTGAAGAAATATATGAAAAAAAAAATCAAAAACCTGTGACAGAGCCTGAACGAGCCAATCAGATCCCTCACGCCACAGGAACCAGATCCACGCTGCTGATTGTCAGTGTCGTAGAGAAGAGCAGGAGATGCTGCCAGAGCGTCTCCTCCTCCCTCCCCTCATCTTCTTCTTCTTCTTCTTCTTGTTCCTCCTCGGCTGTGATGAATGTTCCGCTGCGTGAGTGTAAGCACTATCTCACAAAGCTCCGACCCAGATATTTTAATTGCTTATTCTCACTTACGCTGAGACTCTATGATAAATAGCTGTTGTTTTTCCTGCCGAAGGAAGGAACTATTTTTGAGCCCTGCACATCACAGCAGGCGGCTGAGCATACGCTTGTGTGTGTGTGTGTGTGTGTGTGCGTGTGTGTGTGTGTGTGCGTGTGTGTGTGTGTGTGTGCGTGGATACATGTAGGAAACACTCAGCTGTGAAATGAGTAAGCTGTTTTCTGCTTGATTTTGGAGGACGACCCCCCCCTGAACCTCATCAGCATGAGGAGCTCTCAGTGATGTACAGTTCGCCGTGAGGAACGTCTCGGTACTGCAGCACTAACGTGTGAATATAAAGGCAAAGTATCTGAGAACTGCAGTAACGACAGTACGTCTGTGGTACCAGAGAGGCTTCCTGTCCAGTACAGACGCCTGGAGGAGAACTGATCCAGGACCAGCTGCTGTTTCTAACCCGGGTGAAGTGACAGTAAGTTCAGACATCATCTCGACTGACTACTGTCTGGGGTTTTTTTGTATATTGTGCAGATGTGGAGTTTGGGTTAGGGTCATGACTCATGAGTCACTCATCTCTTCACACATCACTGTAAACAGAGCGCAGCATGGTGCCGCCCTCAAGTTCAACAACTAAAACACCATTTGACCAGGTCCAACCTGTCGCCATGGAAATGCAGGAAATGTTGAAAATATTAATAAACCCAGTATCAAAAGGTTCAACTGGCGATACTTTATTTACATAAGGAAGTTAATGAAAATAATCCCAAACAGTTTTCCAGCTCTGCTCCGAGATGTTTCCGGACGGTTGACTACGTCCTGTGCAAAGCAACATGTGGACAGATGAGGACAGACGTGTGAAGACGGTGTTATATTGTTGCAGTAAACAGCAACATGGCGGCAGTGCACATTAAAAGCTGCAGACGTGAGTGGCTGTCACTCTGGGTGAGGAAGACAAACGGTGACAGCTTTTCCATTTGATCAGATCGGAGCCAATGAGCAGGCTGCGTTTCTGAGCGTTAAGCCGCTCTCATCTGCATTCCTGCTGGAACCCCCGCCGCCGCCGCCCCCCTTCAGATCGGAGCAGCACTTAGACCCTCCATCAAAGGATCTGCGTTTGACAGATAACTGTAATTCCCTCCACTCCAGACTGTGTTTACTGACCTCACATGAAAGTAGCTTTGCACTGTGCATTGTGGCAGATTTGCATCCTCTCTACTTTGGAGTACTTAGCAAACACAGAACTGCAGTGTCATGTGTTTCTCTGCACACACACGCAGCGTGTGTTCGTGCAGCTGACAGTGTGTGTCTGTGAGAGAGAAGTGGAGGGAGCCGACACAAACTATTAACCTTCACTCCGTGTGTGTGTGTGTGAGTGTGTGTGTGTGTGTGTGAGTGTGTGTGTGTGTGTGTGTGTGTGTGTGAGTGTGTGTGTGTGTGTGTGTGTGTGTGTGTGTGGAGCAGAAGTCTGGATTTCTTTTCTTTTATAGTTTTATAGTTTTTCTTATTCTATTTATTCCGTTTTGTTATTAAACCGTTGTGGTCATGCTGACAATATTCCCTGTCAATCTGGCCATTGTCGTTTTTATTTATTGTACACAAACGCACAATGTGGTGGAAGTTCATCAAACAACACGCTTCATCTGCTTGTTGAACCTCTGGTACCTCACCACAAAGTGAAAAGTATTTCTGTCACAGAAGTCTTAAGTATTTCTTTCCTTTGTCAGGACACATGGTCTCTCATGACATTTGGGTTTTATCCTCTGGGGACCAGGAAAACTGACCAGTTTTAGCATTCGTTTGAAAAATGTCAGGGACAAAAGCTTTGCATCGGTTAACAGGCTAAATCTGGCTCCCAAATCAAAACCTTCAAACCAGACCAGTCTCTGGGGACAATGAGTAACTGTCACTTGAGCTGAGGCAGTTGTTGTTGAATTATTCATTTTTTTTTTTGGTAAAAGTCAACATTTATAAGATGTTTCCATGTTATTTTACCAGGGTCACAGTTCCAGGCAGAGCACAGAGCTGAGGACATCATCAGAGAGACACTTCACATTCCCTGAGCGGTGATCAGCTCATCACAGCCGTAAAAAAAGAAAAAGAAAATGTGCGTCTTAAAGGCTCCCTGTGTTTGGCAGACACTGCGGCCCCGGCACCCAAAACAAACACACAAGAACTGCTGCCAAGTATCTCTGAGCTGGAGGCAACATCTACCAAGAGAAGCAGCTAGCGTCGAAGCGGAGCGCGGAAATAATTCATCTGAGTGTCGAGTTAAAGATATAACATCAAGTGAACTGATTCTCCGCTTTAACCTTTCAGATAAGAACCGTGTCGAGCAGCAGATGGGATTTATTTGGCCGTGTACTTTTTTTTTCTGTAATCGAGTTACAGTATCGTCGCAGCGATTGAGTTATCGATAGCTGGTGTTGGAGCTGTGTAGTAGATAAGCCGGAGCTGTGATGATCCTCGTGAGTAAAGGAGGTTAAGGCAGGACAAAACAACAAGCCTCGGATTTAAGGAAAAAAAAAAACAAATGTGGAAGATTAAAGCGGCAGCATCTCTGATACAGAAATCCTACTGGCTTCAAAGCGTCCTGTCATTATCGGCTATAAAAAGATTCACAGTCGTTTTGCAATTTTGGTCAAATTTACATTCAGGTTTATACCAACAGTCCGTGGCTCCTGATCACATGACTATCAGTGAAATGATTTCTGGGTCAGTCAGGGTTAATCCTCTTCTTCCTCTTTTCCTTGTGAGAGAGTGATGTTTGTGCGCTCGACAAATTTAAAACATAAACATGACGAAGGCGTTTTCTGGAGATTAAAGACGGGTTAGACATTTAAGAGATCTGATTACTGTTGATTTTTATAATCTTACTTAAAGGCTGGATTCTCTGGAATACGACTCTTAACCAGTTGGACTTGCTAACCAAACCAAACCCACTAGGGGGCACTGTGGCACAGTTACAGGCTGGACCCATTAAATTGAGTCACTGATGAGGAAACATGCCTCGCTGTAATTATGTTTCCGACATGAGTAGAAATGATCAAACCACCGAGGAAATCATGGTGGTTTCCGACTGCGAAATATGAAATTGTTTGTCAGCGTTCGCCACGAACGGCGAAACCAACACAATCACAGTCATGTGTCTGCGACATATGTCAAACTGATCCATTACTCTACACATACTCCTCGAACTCAGTCTAATCAAACTGGAGCCCGGCACAAACGACACAAAGAGAAGGGTTATGGCATGTCTGCCATTTGGACGACTCTCCAACGCTTTCATTTCCATCCGTCCTACATCCCTCCATCTGCAGCTTTCAATTACGCAATGGGAAAACGCCCAGCAAACACAAACCTCTGCAGGTTAAATTCCAACTCGGCTTCAGCCACCATGACCCAAACAGGGGCGGATGTGTAAGTGCTCATTTTTATTCCGAATATAATTACGACTGTCACGTAAACATGGACGTGCGTCATGTTATTGTCCGTCTGGGGATAATTACAAAATGACATTGTTTCTAACACGGCCCTCGATTCAAGCAACGCAATGACCTAAACTTTCATATACAGCAACGAGTCACTGTTATACCTGTAACATTTACCATCATTTATACCTTTTCACCTCGTGTACATTTACTGTAAATATGAAGTTAATATGTATTTTTACAGTCGTGTGTGTACATTACTACCTCACAGTCTGCTGGCTCTGATGGCAGAGTTACATCATTCTTACTCAGCCGACTGGTTTGAGTATTAGTTTGGGTCAACGTGAGCAGATGCCCTGTGAACAGCCCCCTGCGGGATGCAGTTGCCATGGGAACGTTGTCGCGCTGCAGGGCAACAGAGAGAAAGCTAAACTTTTCAGTCAGCAACTTCGACCATGTGATGCCAGTCAAAGCTTCGATCGCATTTTCCTTTCTGCTCTTCCCAGGAGAAACTTTCTCTCTTTTTTTCCCTTCCCTCTCGTGCTCTCTGTTCTCGCTGCCTTCCCATGTGTTCCCAATCGGACAGTGTTGCCATGGAAACGTAGCCGTGAGACTGTACAGCATGTGGCTGGAGCTCAGAAGAGCAGAGCGCTGTTTGTTCATTTAGGAAAAAGAAGTTGAATTGGATGAAATGCTCCTCTGGCTGGATCCAGACCTTCATTCACTTTGGGGCTCAAAGACACAATCGCACACAGACTCAACACAAGACGGTGTGCGATTAGCGTCTTCTGAACGTCTGGGCTCAGCTATAAAATACATAGAAAATATATAGAAAATATATGTAAAATATATAGAAAATGTATAAAATATCTGTCTCTATAGATTTCTATAGATTTACTGCAGCTGTAGCCGCCTTTATATTTAATTTGTCAACACAGAATGGAACAAACAGAGTTGTGTAAAGCTGTTGCCCTCATCTCTTTGACTCCAGGTACAAAAGGCTAATAACTCCAGAGCCAGAGAGCAGGCTTTTATTTTGAAAACCAGAGGTGAACTGCACAGTTATGTTCCATCAATCAAACCTTCTCCTTCAGTTTGACATCAGATCCAAATCATGATTAATAAAAGAAATACAAAGAGAGTAAATGTATTTTTATATTACATTTAAGACTGTTATTATTCTAATAATTCATTTGTGTGTGTGTGTGTGTGTGTGTGTGTGTGTGTGTGTGTGTGTGTGTGTGTGTGTGTGTGTGTGTGTGTGTGTGTGTGTGTGTGTGTGTGTGTGATGTGTGTGTCCCCTGAGTCTGTCCTGACTGAACCTCTGCAGGTGGGTGTTGCTTGACGCTGGGTAAAGATTATATTATTCGAATCTCTGTGTCTGTGTCTGTGTCTGTCTCTGTGTCTGTGTCTGTGTCTGTGTCTCTGTCTGTGTCTCTGTGTCTCTGTCTCTGTCTCTGTCTCTGTCTCTGTCTCTGTCTCTGTGTCTCTGTCTCTGTGTCTCTGTCTGTGTCTCTGTCTCTGTCTCTGTCTCTGTCTCTGTCTCTGTGTCTCTGTCTCTGTGTCTCTGTCTGTGTCTCTGTCTGTGTCTCTGTCTGTGTCTCTGTCTCTGTCTCGCTGCAGCTTTGAACTCACACTCTCAGAATTTAACTAAACTCAAATGCAGCTCAGAGACAAACTGCTGAGATCAGCAGTTAACGACACTGTTCACCTAATATGACTTCATCACACTGATAATTATCCATGTTCTCCACTAAAACCTGCCTGTGGTGTCGTGTGTGTTGTGTGTTGTATGTAGTGTGTGCAGTGTGTAGTGTGTGCAGTGTTAGGTGTGTGGTGTTTGGTGTGTGCAGTGTGCAGTGTGCAGTGTGGTGTGTGGTGTGTGGTGTGTGGTGTTTGGTGTGTGTAGTGTGCAGTGTGTAGTGTGTGCAGTGTTAGGTGTGTGGTGTTTGGTGTGTGCAGTGTGCAGTGTGCAGTGTGGTGTGTGGTGTGTGGTGTGTGGTGTTTGGTGTGTGTAGTGTGCAGTGTGTAGTGTGTGCAGTGTTAGGTGTGTGGTGTTTGGTGTGTGCAGTGTGCAGTGTGCAGTGTGGTGTGTGGTGTGTGGTGTGTGGTGTTTGGTGTGTGTAGTGTGCAGTGTGTAGTGTGTGCAGTGTTAGGTGTGTGGTGTTTGGTGTGTGCAGTGTGCAGTGTGCAGTGTGGTGTGTGGTGTGTGGTGTGTGGTGTTTGGTGTGTGTAGTGTGCAGTGTGTAGTGTGTGCAGTGTTAGGTGTGTGGTGTTTGGTGTGTGCAGTGTGCAGTGTGCAGTGTGGTGTGTGGTGTGTGGTGTGTGGTGTTTGGTGTGTGTAGTGTGCAGTGTGTAGTGTGTGCAGTGTTAGGTGTGTGGTGTTTGGTGTGTGCAGTGTGCAGTGTGCAGTGTGGTGTGTGGTGTGTGGTGTGTGGTGTTTGGTGTGTGTAGTGTGCAGTGTGTAGTGTGTGCAGTGTTAGGTGTGTGGTGTTTGGTGTGTGCAGTGTGCAGTGTGCAGTGTGGTGTGTGGTGTGTGGTGTGTGGTGTTTGGTGTGTGTAGTGTGCAGTGTGTAGTGTGTGCAGTGTTAGGTGTGTGGTGTTTGGTGTGTGCAGTGTGCAGTGTGCAGTGTGCAGTGTGGTGTGTGGTGTGTGGTGTGTGGTGTTTGGTGTGTGTAGTGTGCAGTGTGTAGTGTGTGCAGTGTGAGGTGTGGCGTGTGTTACACCCCCTGCATGAGCTCACCTCTGTCTCTGTGTCTGTCTCTCTGTCTGTGTCTCTGTCTGTGTCTCTGTCTCTGTCTCTGTCTGTCTCTCTGTCTGTCTCTCTGTCTGTGTCTCTGTCTGTGTCTCTGTCTCTGTCTCTGTCTGTCTCTCTGTCTGTCTCTGTGTCTCTGTCTCTGTCTCTGTCTCTGTCTCTGTCTCTGTCTCTGTGTCTCTGTCTCTGTCTCTGTCTCTGTGTCTGTGTGTCTGTCTGTGTCTCTGTCTGTGTCTCTGTCTCGCTGCAGCTTTGAACTCACACCCTCAGAAATCAACTAAACTGAAATGCAGCTCAGAGACAAACTGCTGAGATCAGCAGTTAACGACACTGTTCACCTAATATGACTTCATCACACTGATAATTATCCATGTTCTCCACTAAAACCTGCCTGTGGTGTGGTGTGTGTAGTGTGTAGTGTGAGGTGTGGTGTGTGTTACACCCCCTGCAGATCTTTATGTTCATGCCTGCATTGCTGTCCCTGTCAGTGTCCTGTAGGAGACTCAGTAAAGAGACAGTTGGCGACTCTGTCTTCTCCCAACACAACACTGACATTTTTATTCATGACAAACTGCTGAAATCTGTGTACATTCATTTCCTGGTTGAATTCTACAAACGAGCAGCGAGTCATCGAGTCAGTCGTCTTCCCTGACAAGAGTGTGACTCCATGGAAAGACACACTGTGACTCATAAGAGCCAATCAGGAGCCTCCAGTACCACTGATGTTTACTCTGAGACGATTTGTAGAAGAAGAAGAGATCTTGTGTCACATGAACACAATGAGGGTGGGGACAGATGGTGGCGCTACACGTCCCTCACCACCCAAAACTCCTGGTGGTCGAGGGATTTGAGCCGGTGACCTGTTGGTCATGAGCTCACCTCTCTGACCTCTGACCTGTGCGCTGGGTTTTGGTTGGTTGATGAATCTGATGAGAAACCTGGTTTTTGTATCATTACGACTAACGACTCTGAGGTTTAATGAGCCTGAGAGCGGGAAAAATTAAAGTGGGAGGTTCATATTTTTTTAATCAAGGAAAATTGTTCACTGTTGTTTCCCATCAGGTGATGAACAGTTGTGTGGCCCTGCTCCACATCTCTCTGTTAAACACACTGTCCATTCCTGATGAGCGTTTCCATGTCAACACATTTATAATATTACATGTTGAGTAATATGTTCTTTGCTCCACATTGTGAATGCGACTGAATCGCTGACTTCAGCTTACACATCAAAACCAAACATTAGTGATGTAAAGTTATTGTTCATTTGTCACATCAGCGATTTTTGTTCCTCGGACCTGAGTTTTATTCCCAAATCTTCTTGTTCTTCTTATTCTTCACACTTGGTGTTTTTTTTTTCTTCTGAACAGAAAAGCGAATGAATGAATTCACTCGCAGCTCATTTGCTTTTCTTGGAATAACAATGTGGAAGTGAATCACATAAAAAGCCGGACAAATGGATTCACAGTCTAATCTGAGAGCAATTCAGCGACGGCAGCGAGAGGATGAAGAGTGACGGAGCCTTTGGTGAAAACCAAATGAGAATTTGACTCAGAAGTACTTCAAACATGAGGAAAGAGACAGGACGGGAGACAGGTTTGTTGACGGTTGCTAAGCAGTGTTAATGGCAGTGAAAGGGAGCAGTGCTCTTTAGCTGATTAGTGTATTAATTGTTTGATAGGTGTGTTTGTCTGCAGCTAATCCCTTATGTTTACAACAAAGCATGTATCCTAATTAGAGCCCAGCTAATCACACCACAACACTCGCTCAGCCAATCAATCAAAGCCTACAGGAGAGATGAAGGAGACGGCGGCTGACAGGCAGACAGAGAGAGAGAGACAGAGAGACAGAGAGAGAGAGAAATGTGAGACAGAGACACATCAAACACGTCTCTGTTCTCCCTCTGAAATCCTCCTCCTTTACTTCCCGCGTGCGATGAGCGGATCGAAACTTCACGCCCACCGCCTCCTCCGACTTGGCTGCAACAACATGGCCGCCTGCGTCCATCTGGAAACTTTCCAGACGGAAAACGTGCTTCTTTCATGAAGAGGGAAATGTGACTCAAACGTTCGGTTCGCGACTTAAATCTGAACAAAACTGAATTTTTTTCAGTTTTCATTTAAATAAGTTGAAACGTTATAACGTGTCATTGGTTATTTTTGTCAAATGTTGTTAATTCACCATTAAAAATCAACAACATCATTTTTAACATCTATTTTTTTTTACTTACCGGTTAAATAAAATAACATGAAATAACATTGTGTCAGGTTTTGCTGCTTTAACATGGACGTTTTCCTCAGGACATCACAGTGATTCCTGATTCCTAACCCTCCGCCAGCACCTCTTCTCCACTCAGCCCCTTCACACCGAAAAGTCAAAGAAAGGTTATAATGGAATTGTGCTCTGTGTTTTGTATAATATAATATGCATAGTGTAAAGTGAAAAAGCAAATCTTCGTTAACGTATTCAGAATTAAATGGTTAATGACTAACATTTGCTGATTACTAATTAATTCATTGATTACCTGTAAGATAAATGGCAGGAATCATTAGTGTCTGACAGATGTTGTGTCATTAGGAGGCTTGGATGAGAAAAGTACGACAAATACAAAGTGAGTGACTCAGACGAGACGGCGTGAACCTTGAGGCTTTTAATCCAGCCTCCAGTCTGTGGCGACGCAACAGAGGATCATCTTCTCTATATTTATATCTGCATTCTTCTCCTGTTCAACAAAGAGCTGCATGTGTACTCATCTTCTCCATCATCATGTAAGAGCCTATTCAGTGACATGTCTGACAACTCAAGGTAAACTCCTCTCCACTGCCTGCCTGGGGGGAGACTGCCCTCTGTTGCCTGATGTCAGAACTGCAGGAGGTGTGCAGGATGGATGGATGGATGGATTGATGGATGGATGGATGGATTGATGGATGGATGGATGGATGGATGGATGGATGAATGGATGGATAGATGGATGGATGAATGGATAGATGGATGGATGGATCTTAGGAGGCCCTTGGCACTGGAAGTTGTGGTTTCCGGCTCGTAGCTGTGAGCAGAGGAAACTTCCTGTGTCCTCCGACAGGAAATAATGTAAAATATAGTTTCATAAGGTAAAAATAGCAGGTTCTATTACACATTATTATTATTATGACTGTTCTGAGACGGTTATGCTGGACGGTTTGTTAAAGGTTTTGGGATTTTGGTTGATGTCATGTACCATTGTGATCTCCTCATTTATTTTATTCTCTTGATAAAAATAAATGTTTTCACAATAACCATGATAATTCAAACATATAATTGTAGACATTTGAAGAAGCCGGCGTTTACCTGAGCAGGTGCAGACCTACATTCAGTCGGCTGTGGGATGTGTGTTTCTCCTCTGGGACACCGATCCAACATCCTGTACTGTACGTGTTCGTCTCACCGCATCCCTGATGCTACGACAGCTTTTTTTTTTAACATCTCAACATTAAAAACAAACAGAGTGACAACAACTTTTTTCATGTTGCTTTTTGCTTTTTCCCCCATTGTTTAGTTTTTTTTTCATACTTTGTCTCTCTCTCTCTCCCCGGCTCCCTCCCTGTTTCATTGATGTCGGCTTTTCAAGAGCAGAAGAGCTCAGAAGAGGAGTGTCATCTCCATCTCTCTCTCTCTCTCTCTCTCTCTCTCTCTCTCTCGCCCCCCCCCACGCTTCCCTCTGCATCGACACAAAGAACGCTTTCAATTTTTAATGCAGCGACCTCAGAGAGAAGACGCCCGAAACAAGAGGCAGAGGAGTAGTGATGATGAATAGCTTTAAACAGATGAGAGGTTTTACTTTGCTTAAAATATCCTCGGAGCTCTCAGCTGCACACAAAGAGCAGGATGCACCGAGCTGTGTCTACGAAGGTTTTCCACATTCAGTCGTCGGAAAAGTGCATCATGTCTCATATACAAATATTTTACTTGTGTTGTTGCAGGTGGGGGAAAAAAAAACGCATGGCGGCAGCTCGTGCTGCCTGTGCTGCTGATGCTGATGCTATGAAATGATTCGATTAGACAAATGTAATGTGACGTTGTAATGTGTGTGTTTTTTTAAAAACATTGTTTGGAGACTCATCAGCAGTTGGCGGTGTAGAGTTGGCGGTGTAGAGTTGGCGGTGTAGAGTTGGCGGTGTAGAGTTGACGGTGTAGAGTTGACGGTGTAGAGTTGACGGTGTCGTTCTGTTCAGTACACAAACATAAAATAAGAATATGTTTTTGTAGCGTATAGATGAGACGCTATGAAGCAGGGCGTGACGTTCAAACGTCTCAGTTTGATTGCGTCCGTTTGGTCGGCCCCGCCCCTCTGATTTGTCCCACCTCAGACAGAGGACGTGTAAACACGTGGACGTCGCTCCATCAGATAACGCAGACGAAACCTGCTGCCTTTTCTCCGCCGACAAAGGAGAAAACGTCTTTTCCTTCTCCATCTCCTCCCTTTGTGTGAATCTGCTGAAATGTCCTCGTCCCCGTCTGCTTTGTGACCATGTCACAGTGTGTGTCAGGCACCGGCCCCAAACCACCACTTCCTGACAGCAGACACGGCGAGGACAAAAGGCCGCAGTGCAGTCAGATGGGGAGATGTGGTGTTAAGCCTGAAGCAGAATAGCTTCGCTTCACCTCATCTGCTGCAGCGAGGAGTAACAGGTCTCAGACTCAACCTCCACTGGGAGAGAAAATACAACACAAAACAAGACGCTGCAGGGCGACGGAGGAGACACATCAAAGTCCTGCGACCAGGAGACGATCTGCTTTCTTAGTTTTGTGTTTGATTCTGAGAATTTCTGTCTGAGAGAAAAAAAAAAACTCTTTATATTTTATGCGGAGACATAAATATTTTAACTTTACCTTTGTCCCCAGGGAATCTCAACACCAGCGACCAGATGTGGAGCAGCTTCACTTTTAGTTAGAGTTGTTACTTAGAAGTGAATGTTTTCATTCTAACGCTCCACCACGTTGCCAGACTGTGAGATTTTCTTTCTCTGAATATTGACTGTTAGTTCAGGCTGAAACCAAACACTGTGAAATATTAATGCTGATTATATCAGCAGGTCTGTAAAGAAGCCCGTCTGTCTGTCTGTCTGTCTGTCTGTCTGTCTGTCTGTCTGTTCAGGGAAAATCCCCAGAGCTGGAACCTTCTCAGCAGATTCCCCACCATCAGATCTCACCATCACATCCCATTATCAGATCTCCCACCATCACATCCAACCATCAGATCTCCAACCATCACATCTCCCACCATCACACCCCACCATCAGATCTCCCACCATCACATCCCACCATCAGATCTCCCACCATCACATCCCACCATCACATCCCACCATCAGATCTCCAACCATCAGATCTCCCACCATCACATCCCACCATCAGATCTCCAACCATCAAATCTCCAACCATCAGATCTCCCACCATCACATCCCACCATCAGATCTCCCACCATCACATCCCACCATCAGATCTCCCACCATCACATCCCACCATCAGATCTCCAACCATCAGATCTCCCACCATCACATCCCACCATCAGATCTCCCACCATCAGATCCCACCATCAGATCTCACCATCACATCCCACCATCAGATCTCACCATCACATCCCACCATCAGATCTCACACCATCACATCCCACCATCAGATCTCCAACCATCAGATCTCCCACCATCACATCCCACCATCAGATCTCACCATCACATCCCACCATCAGATCTCCCACCATCAGATCTCTCACCATCACATCCCACCATCGGCCACTCCACAGTATCAACTTTATGAGTTCAGCTCTTCTCCAAATAGCGACTTTAGTAAGTGTGCTACTAAAGACAAGACTAAATAAAAAGAAGTAACTCCAGTTTTACAAAGTTTACAGAGGAATAAAAGAGGAGTAAAAGACATCAAGGGAAAACATATGGATGATGTTTGTCCCAGTGTGTTTCAGATGGTGACTGAACAGACAGACTGATGCTTCATCTGTCAGGAGACGACTTCTGTCCATCAGATTTACAGAGAGATGATCCAAGCTCATGATGCTGAGCTCAGCCGTAAACCGCCGATTTCTACTGTGTGTGTGTGTGTGTGTGTGTGTGTGTGTGTGTGTGTGTGTGTGTGTTGCATTGGGCTGCAGATCAAACTCATAAAAACAAACACATCCTGTGGACACTGCTGAGTGAAGCAAGACACAATCACTGTGCTGTCAAACATATAAAAAAAACATCGCACTGCTTATTGCTGTTAATCAATAATATGTTATAACATGTTAATGTTTAAGGATGCAGCAGATATACACATGCATTAGTATGTTTATTTTGCTAACACGCTAAATATGAAACTGTGTTTTCAGTCAGATGCTGCTGTTGTACTGACATCACTGCTGTCACCTAGCAACCGAGCTACAGCTGGACGTTAGCTATTCAATGCCAAATGGCACGGTAGCAAAAATATGCATGCTACCGTTTTAAAAATGCATTTATTATTTTTATACGATTTTCATCTTTCATCTATTAGCATGTTATCACACGAGCATATGCTAGGTAGTGCTAATCACAATGTGCAGCTGAGGCTGATGGGAGCAACAGGAGTCGCCCAGATATCAGTGATATCAGACCATAAACACATCACTGTCACATGAGGACAAAAAAAAAATCCTTGCATCATTAAACAAACATAAAAATGCAGTGTGACTCTGCAGCAGCTGAGTGTTGCTGTGGTTCGTGTTTTGCATTGGGCGCCGTGATCAAATCGTACTGTGTCACACGGCTTCACTGCCCCAGCTTCTCCGCTCACGTCTCCCTCTGGACCCAGACGGGTCACTGACGAGAAGCTCAAAGTGAGAGCCCGACCAAAAGATCTGAAAGCGTTTCTTCTGAGAGGAACGAGTCTGGGCGCATTGGGGGATAGAGGAGAGAAAACAGAGAGATTTATTCCAGCTCTTTGTCATGGTTTCAATCTTTCATATTTCTGTGAGCTCGGCCCGTTGGGAGCGTTGCCGATGGCGCTGGACGGAGATGCCCGGAACGTAAAAAAAAAGAGAAGTCTTTACTTTTCATCCCTTCCCGGCCTCGCTCTCTCGGGGTTAAGATGACCATCGATCGACCGGGCTGATAAACACAGAGCTGCTGGCGGAGGCACAAAGCAGCTCAGCTCTGCCTGTCAATTACCCACAGTCTCTGCTGAAACCCTCCCCGACTGTGTCTCTGCTCGCCGCTGCAGCTCGTGTGCTTTGAATGCATCACGCTGCCACGGCTTACATCAGCCCCCCTGGCAGAAAGATGGTCTTGCCGTGGGTTTAAAGGACGTCCAGAGATAATATGTTTATTCTTACTTTTTTAGAAAAATAATAATTTTGATCCGGAGTGGTTGGGAGGGCGATTTAACAGCTCAAAAACAGTTTGGACGTTTCCTTCCCTCTTTTTTCTGCCACCCACACCCCTCGTGGGAATCACCCCCCATGTCCTCCAGACCATCAGCATTCGCCCAACCTCCTTCGTCTTGCTGCTGTTCAGCAAAGATCACATGCTTGCAAATGGGCCCCCTGACTGGGAGTTTGGCGGTTGGACGGCTCCCCAGTGGATCCACCAATTAGCCCTGGACCCCAGCCTCAGAGAAGTGGAGCGAGGCCGGCGGTGCAGAGAGCTACGTGACATCCCCAGAGTTCCCCTTTTACGGGTGACCGCCAAAGATGGGTCGAGGAGAGGCGAGGAGTGGAGGGAGGGAGGGGTGGACGGTGGGCGAGGATCGAGAGGATAATAGTTGACCCCGTTGTCTGTTATGCCACCAAGGATTTTTCTAAATCAATTGCAGCTTGTGTTTTCTTTTGAAGCCCTGCGCTTAAACAGTATTTTGTAGAATCAGCATAACGTTAGCACCGGGTAGCAGTTAGCAGGTAGGACACCGGGTTTTCATCGAACGTGCTCCTCTCGAGCTCACTGGTCCACTTAACTCACACAGAAGCGTGATGAGTCATGAGGTTGTAATTTTTTATGTTGGTCTTTTATTGACCATTTTCCAAAGTAGCTGCATACAGGGATAACAGAGCCGCCTGAGGGGACGGGATGGTTCCTGATGCAGCAGTTGAGAAGTAAAGATCTGGTCTGATACGTTCATTCGGTCATGGTGAAGACTTCAGTGCAGACGAAAGCAGCCTCTGCTGTGGACTCCACTCTTTACACTGGACACACAGAGGAGTCCAAGAGGAACCTGTTTACCCACAACCCCCAGTTTGCTCAATCAAACAGTTTGAGCTTCCTCTGAGGACGAGGGTCGACGAGACTGAATTAACGAGCGCGCACACAGCCACGGCTCCGGGTGCAGAGGTAAACTTTGCCCACAACTCTTTATGAAGGAGCAGAATTAAAGAAAGTTGGAAAGCAGAGATTGACCGAGGCAGCAGGGAGACAGACGGGGAGCGAACAGCTGGCTGGGACAGATACTGCTGCTTCAGACCTCTCCCCAACCCCGACGCAGCGTAAACAAACCAGCAGTCGCTTTGATTTATGGAGTGCGTCGCTGACCGGACGGCCATTACTGCCACTGAAAGCAGCAGGACGTCATCAGCGCAACGTGTCCATATACTGCAGCTTTTCTCAGGCACGTCGGACTCTGTCGTGTGCTCTTTGTCAGCCTGGCATCTGCGACCAGGTCTCCGATTCAGCGGCTGACAGGCGACGTGAACGCGGCCGCTCGGACGCGCTGTAAATCATCGGCCGCAAACACAGACGCTGTTTGGCACCAGGAGAGACGTCTTTGTGTCTCCTCACAGGAGACTTTGTGGAGTGATTAATCATCACTCTCTTCAATGTTAGGAGGTAATTTATGGCTTCAATTCATGGCCTTTATCATTATGTGCGGGCGGGTGAGTGGGGGGAGGAGGGGTTGTCAGTGGAAAATGCGAGATACTGGAGAAAACAACTGATGTTCATTGTAAAGCTCTGAGTTGAACTGTCACATCGTCTTTTTACTAACCCTACGTCAGTGTGCTCCACATTCATGTGGCTCCCCAGGGCCCCAGTGAAGGTCCATCAGCTCCATTCAGGCCCCGGAGGTCACTAATGGCCTCTAGGTGAGTTACGAGTGGGTGCTTATGCGCTAAAGAGGGATATTTTTACCCTGAATGCAAAAAAAATGGAGGCTATAATGCGACTCGTTTCCATCGACAGCGTTTATAAACGTTAAATAAAGTAGAATTTTAGTGTTCATGCTATAGATTTTCATGCTATGAAACAAATAGGAAGAAGAGGAAGTACAATCTGAAACAAAGTCATTTCAGCCACGTCGTCCCTTTTGTTGTGAGACTCTGAGATGAAAGAAATGGATTTATGAAATAAGCATGTGTAGGTTTTTACACCTTGTCTTCAGCTGCTGTCGTGGGAGCTGGAAGTTGCTGATGCAGCGTCAAGCGGTTTCTCGAGATGTGTTGGGGAAAGTGTTGCTACGTGGTGTTTTGGTTCACTCCAAGGTGATGATGCTGAACACGCACCATCATCTAACTTCATGTCCGATCTGTCGTCGCTCCCAATGGAAAAAACATCTGTGCAAGATCTAATTCCACACAACACTGTGTTGTGTGGGAAAAAAACGCTCTCGTGCTTCAACCCTCTAATCCAGCAGCAGCGGCGGCGGCGGCGGCGTGCTCTAATCCCACTTCCTGGAAAATAGAGATCTGTATCTGGACAGAGTTTGTGCATCAGGACTTTACACTGCTCCACTGTTCACTTCATTTTCATTCACCTGGACGATGTTTGAAATCTCGGATATCGGTAATTGGCCTCGTCTCTTGTATCTCTGATTTGGTTTTGGCATTTTCACCTTTTTTTGAAGAGACGTGTGGAACCAGATAAGAAACAGGAAGACGCCTTCTTTTTTTAATGTCATGACACAGTAAATCTGGTTAAACACAGACGAGAACCAGACGTCCTAATGTAGATCCAGTGTCTGCACTCTTGACCTCTCCTCGTCCCATTGGCCCGCACAGCCGGATATAAGAATGATGATGAATGGCGACGGCGAAAGGCTGAAGTCAGAGACTGAATGACGTGTCGTGTTTTATCTCTGTGACCTCACTCCTCCAGTCCACTGAGAGAGACAGATAAGATGTCCCCCATCCTGCTGCTGGAAGAAGAAAAGATGGACTCGTCCGAGCTCCCGTTCATCACGTTTAGATCAGTATTGATCAGCTGGCACGGCGTCGGCGGCAGCGGGGAGATTTACGCCGGCCTTTTACTGTGACGATAGAGGCGTTTGACCCGTCCAGCGGCTAAAAGCCTCTCAGCCAGCCGGCGGCTCCATCATCTGCTGTGTCCAGACATGATGGCCGATGAGATACGCTGATTCATCAATCATCTGAAGCACAGGCGTCTTCCTCTGCTCCCTGTGAGGCTTGCTGTTGCAGAAGCTCCTCGTCCTGCTGCTTTTCTGGTGGACGGCTGAACGCGTGGACAGATAAATATGTCAGCCATAAGCACCTTTTATAGCTCACATATGCTTCAAACAGATTGGACATCAGGGCCTTTTACAGCTTCCACAACACAAACCAAATTGTCCTTTAATGTAACGGAGGATTTATAGACGCCGCTGACCTCTTTAATCAGCAGCGTGCGTTCAGCCAGCTGCTTTATGGCTCCGTTAGTCACGACGGAGCTGATTTGGATCTGAGGTTTTGCTGGCGCCGTCACGTTTGATCACCGTGACGACTGTCGGCGACAACTGGACACCTGCCAGTTACTGAGAGCAGAAACAACGAGGAAGTCAAACGATTTCCAGAACGCACATTACAACTCACGACAAACACACCTGTTTGCTCCTTCGTCTCACAAAGTTAGAGTTAACGAACGTCACGTTTTGATTTGTGGACAATCGGCTGCGTCTCATCGTCTGACTGACGTCTTTCAACAGCTGAGAAACACTGAGACAAACTGTCGCCTGTTATTGATCACACAGTTCATCTAAACTCGTTTAAACAAATAACTGGAACATGATATGAACCGGATAATGGTTTCTAGTCTGTTTGCTGAAAGGCGTCAGTCCGTCGCTGTCACCGGGAAATAAAGAAAGCTGGTCTACTTGGACACGACAACACTGGACACAGGATTCAAACCCTGGACAGGTGGACCACGATGGGGGTGGGGAAAAAAAATTATGATTCTCAACCTGAAACCATAAAATCGTGGTCTTTTATTGAAATATTCAGTCGCCGGTACCACCGGCGTTTTTTACACCAACACGTGTAATAACATGTGTAATAACATGTGTAATAACATGTGTAATAATGTGGCTGTAACAAACCCCTGAGCCACAGAAAGCCTGTTCCCAGATAAACATGCTCCCTCCGCCTGCCTGACTCCTGCGGCCTGTTCCTGACACCCGACGCCTGTTGTTTGTTTCGCAGGTGATGTGGGAGCTCGCTCCGTCGACTCACCTCCAGCTCATCCGGAGAAAACTCCAGTCGGCATCTCGCTGTTGTCGGAGCAAACGCCGACTGCTCTGTCGCTGCAGTGTTTGTGTGGAGGGTGAGCATCCTGGGCGAGATGAAGGTGGGCGGACAGTGTCACTGCGTGCTGCTACATCGCCTTTTTCATCTCTTCATCCACTTTGTGATTTTTTTTTTTTTTGGTAAGAGTGTGGCGTCGCGGCTGAAGCGACACTGGCAGGAAAAGAAAGAGAGTGTGACTCAGTGTGAGTGTGTTTGTGCGCGGCAGCTTCTAACACGTACAAATTCAGCTTCTGAGATGGAGACTGTTTCTGCAGCGAAGAAGAAGAAGAAGAAGAAGCTTTGCCTGGAAACATGTCGGTGAGAGGAGTTCACGGAAAACTACAGTTTTCATCTGGAATCACGTAAACAAGAGGATCCTCACAACTCGCATCCAAAGTTGTATCGTATCGTAGCACGTAGCTTCCACGCTTTTGTCCCATTGCCAAGATACTAACACTAAAACAATACACAACTGTGTGTTGATTAATGCGATTAAAATACAACAGCGAGATATCATCTTATTGAAGGGCAGTGTAAGATATCTCATAACCACAGGAGTAAGAAATGGTGGCATCAGCTCTACGTGTCCGAAAATATTTTGCATCAATACAAAAAAAAAGAAAAGAAAAAAAAAACGAAGCACGGCGCTTTAAAAACACACGTCTGAGCCTTTGTTACAAATGGGAAACTGAAGAGCCTCCTACTATCTCTGGCGCCGCCACCGCCTCCCGGCTCTTCATCACGCTAACAGTGGCATGGCGGTGTTTTCCTGGAGCCTGACAGTTTAGGTTGGAGAAGAGAAACACTTAGGGGGAAGATAGTTTTGCCTCCAACTCTGCTTTCATCAACCTGGAAAGAACCACACCGAGCGAGCGAGGATTTGATTTTTACCACAGAGAATTTCATCTCCCTCAAATTATCCCCCCCCACGTTTACTTTTCTTCCACCGGTTTGGCGCTGATCACTTCCGAGCTCTGACGGAGTGACGGCTGCTTTCAGCGTGCACTTTAAATCACGGGCGGCGTTTCCTGCGGGTGATGAGACTGTCGTTCACGCTGCGGTGAAGAAGCTCCTCGCTCCTCCACTTCACACTGCTCTGTGTGTTTTATGTCTGACTTTATGCATTGAGCTGCTGCGGCTGCTGATTTTATCAATCCTGGTCCAAATGGAGCAGATTGTTGCAGGGACGAGAGCAGCTTCTCTCACGTCTGCTGCTACGTTCAAGTATCCGACCACACAGTCCGACTGTTCTCATGACACCGAACCTGCCTGGCTAACAGGTTTTAAAATGTGTTACCACGGAACACGTTCACTGTTTCAGTGGCCAAGGCTTACATTTAATTATTTTATTATCATTTTTCAACCAATTGTGTTTGAAACCTATAAAAAGCAGCTTGATTTTCAATGAGGGAGCAGGTTTGTCATGTCAAAGAGCAAACAGCAATGTTGTTGTCCTGCTCCTTTATCTCCGTGTTTGGTCTCCACCACCCGAATGAGGAGAAGACGCCAGTGAGCAGAAGAACCTCAGTGTCCTGATCACAGTGTGTGAGTCAGTCAGCAGAGCTGTGGAGGCTCTCAGGGCCCAGCAGGAGGACTGGTGACTCTCTGCTGGATGTGACAATGTTCCTGAACCATGGGAACTCGTTAGAGCGCATTCTGACTCTGTGTGTGTGTGAACCTGGTTAACTGGCTTTTTTTCCCCTCATGAGCTGTTGTTACACAATGTGTGTGTGTGTGTGTGTGTGTGTGTGTGTGTGTGTGTGTGTGTGTGTGTGTGTGTGCGTGTCCTCCTGCAGGAAGCAGCAGCTCTGTTCTGTTTGTCTGTATCGCCCACACTCGCCTCGCTCACTGTGTTCAGCTCGCTCTCTGCTCACTAATCAGGTGGAGACGCTTCCTGTCGGGAAAATAAGAGCCGACGCTCTCTGCCCCAGGAAAACATTTCAGCCATCATCCCGCCATTACCACGATGGCCACAGTCCTAATTTATCTCCCGGCGTGTCGGTTCTCCCTGGCACTGGAGGATTTCTCCGCGGAGCGAGCCCCGGCCCTTAATACCCTCTCGTACCTCGCACACAACAAACAAATGAGGACAGCAAATCTCCTCTGCCAAGTAGATTCACTTTTATCTGCAGCATCACCTCGCTCCCCGACCACTCATAAGATTAGAGGCAGAGAGCAGCAATATTGGATCTGTTTTGTCATCCCGGACGATGCTGTCCTGCTGCCGTCTCCACACAATAAATCTGGAAGCTTTTTCTTTCTCGTCTTTTACAGAGCTGTAATACCATCGCCCACCACCTCCACCCCCCACCTCCACCCCCGACTCCTGCCGCTCCTGCTGCATCCCGGTGCGAAGGAAATGTAATAAACTGGAGGTAAAAAGGTAATGTCAGGTCTTTTCACTTCGTTTTCATTGTGACCAGGTGAAACGACACGACTTCCTCTTTGGTAGGAAGCCAGGAAGTGTTTGGTAGATGACTCCTCCCCCAAATACCTGATGATGTGAGTCGACTGGAACCTCAGGTTAACAATACATTCATATTATGACTGTTGGTCAATATGCTCAACAATTGTACAAGCTAGTATTGTACGTGTACGTTACCAGCTGTTGGACATAAAGTCTCCCTCCCCCTCTCTCTGTCCGGGGAGACGAGATCTCTGTCCCTGTTCGCTACGCAAACACAAAAAATCAGACGATGATCAGTGTTGATAAAGGTCAGAATAAACCCACACACTCGTGTCGGTTTTGGTTCATTGTGAAACTGTCGAGCTTCTTGTCGACATCGTGAGCCGAGTCGGCGTGAGCGGATCCGAGGACACATCTGGACGCGTTTTACATCTGTACATACAGCTGATCGGGTCGGGTCGGATTATAAAGTCAATGACCCTTCATCAGTGTTGAGTTTGCGAGACATCACAATCTAAAGGAGACCGAGCAGCACGACCAGCGTCCTCTGCTGAGGACAAACAGAGACCTGGCTATCGACCTCAATCTCCTCGACTGCAGATTCCAAAGTGACAAATTCACACTCCACATCCTCTGCAGCTTCCCCATCACACAACTGCCTCCATCACACGTCTGGCAACCTCTGGAAGAAAATCATTACCGACTCCTCACACCCCCGACACCCTGACTCTTCACAACCTCCAACAACCACCAGAGCCGTTTCCGCCCTCGTACAATTTCACATCTCCCAAGAAAACTTGCACTTCCTGTAAATGACTTGCGTTGTGTATTATGTTGTGTAGCATTGTCGTTATGTTGTCTGTTGACAGTATCGTGAATGGACTTAAAAAATGCCCTGACCAATAAATCGGATTCATGACAAATGTTTCATGTCATGAGAAGTTGCTCTGTGGGTGGTGATGGTTCCTGAGGGTGCCCTCCCCCTGCCGGGCGGGGGTGGGGGCGGGGGGTGGAGTGAGGGAGGGAGGGTGTGTCTCCTGCCTGGAAATGAAGCCATTTCAAAGGTCCATAATCTGTTTATTCCTCAGCCGCCCCTTTTTGTCCGTCGGATCGATCCAAAGCCGCTTTTCTCCAGGCCTTATCATGGGAGCCAGAGGGGAGACCCAATCTAATTCTGCGCTTCAGCAATATTCCACAAAGCAATATAACCAGAGAGCGATCGTATCACGTCCAAAAGGAAAGGGCAATATTTCTCCATCATTTCTGTCCTCTTTCTCTCGTCCAATCCGCCATAATGCTGGTCCTTTCTTTCCCTCTCTTATTGGACAGAATGAAAGGACTTCAAGTGCTGACGCTCAGTTTCACCACCAGGCTGGTGGCTCATCTAAAAGCCTCCTGTGGGGGAAATAGTTCCTCCACACCATCTGTCATATAATTTGATTAATTAGCCGTTGGTACCACTGTTGCCCCCCACGGTGGGACTGAGGGTCGGCACTCGTCCATCCCTCCATCCCTCCGTCTGTCACACACAATATCTCGGATGCTCCTGATCAGATTTTGATGAAAATACAGAGGAGGGTGTTTGGAGCCAACATCAAGTATCATCAACCATCTCCACATATAATATGATGTTACCTCGAATGGAGCCCCAGCTGTCAGCTGACAGGAAGGACCCGTCATTCAGAAACACATTCAGTTGTCCAAAGAAAGTGTAATTTTGTTTGCATATGTTTACAATGTGGGTTTATTTACTGAGTCAAACAGTAATAAATCCTCAAGTGGATGAATCCAATCAGTAGATTATTAAAACAACACAAAAATCAACCTTCAGCTTTGATATATTCCACTTATCATCCTGGAATTCACTGATTTCTACAGCGTTATAATCGTTAGCTTTGGGCTTTAGACAGTGGGTTGGCATCTTTCTCTTTTTTTATGATATTTCATGGAATAAACATTCATCCATCGCTTTTTCAAACGGTAAAAGAGAAAACCAGCAAACTGTGGTAACAACTGCGATTCAATGAAAAAGTTCCGTTGGACAAATCCCACACGTTAGTATTCAGTCGACTGCATTAACCTGCAGCTGATTTCTGAGCTCCAACATGACACTTTAACCTCCAGTGATGTTAAGACCTGTCCAGTGTGCCGCCCCCCCCCCCCCCCCCCCCCCCCCCCCCCCCCCCCCCCCCCCCCCCCCCCGCCCCCCCACTGACCCTCGCAGGATAAGTGGTGCAGCTAATGGACGACAGATGGAGAAGAGAAATAAATCAGTTCAGTTTAACCCTGTTTTTTTCTGAACTGCAGCTCAGATGAAAGCGAACGCAGCCTGGAGTCACTGACTCTGTGACGGATGATGTGTGCCACGGCTTAATCCGCCTGTGTGCGGGTTTGTGTGTTTGGAGCCTCTTCAGCAGTTGGAACATTGTGTTGGAATCAGTGTTATCCCTGCAGGACGCGCACACACACACACACACACACACACACACACACAGACAGACACAGAGTTCAGCTCCATCCCAGCTTCGCCTGCTCAGAAACAACAGGTCCGTCGCTCAGGTGCAGCAGCAGTGCAGCGGCGTCCTCCAGAACATAATTTCAGTTGATTGCAACATTCTCCACTTATTAATGTGTCTCTTTTCTTTTGGCCGCCGCACACTCAGCCCACCTCCCGTCCCACAGGAGAGGGCTGGCGCTCTCATGCCAGTGGCTGTGAAAAACAGCACATTTTTCATTAACAGGATTATCGTCCAACAGCATAAATACAGACAGTATGTGTGTGTGTGCGTGTGTGTGTGTGTTGTGTGTTGTGTTGTGTTGCTCAGGCTGCCAGTGAATTTAATCACTAACCATTCCCCTTTTTTTCTCTTCCGCCGCCAAGATGTGAAAGCCAATCGGCCTACTCCAATATGTGCAGCGTCTCCGTGCCAGAACTGATTGAGAGTCTCTACAAGCGACGGCTCAGCGGAGGAATGTCCTGGCAGCGGCGCACGCACGCCGAGGGCGTTCGTTTTGTTTCCTGCTTTAACTAATTCAGCATCTTTTCTTTTCTTTTTTTCTTTTTTTTTTCCAACACAAAAAGACTTGAAACACCACGAGGCCCACAATGAGATGACTCACCCACTCACACACACACACACACACACACACTGCTCCTTCACCTGCTTCATCAGTACAACGGCCCAGAGATGACGTTATTGTGTTTTCATATGTAATGAGAGATTCAGCACATAAGCACCTTTCAGTTTATAAGTGGTTGATGTTATACTTGTGTATTTAAACCTACATTGTGTAACTGTGTGACATGAACCTAACCCCACAGTCAACCAGGTCGTATTGTTTCACAATGCAAACAGCTCACACAGCCACTGCCTGTTAATGAGACTTTCACACACCAGGAGATAGGGGCGACAACGAGACACAGGTGAGACACATCAGTGCAGAGCAGGTCATCAGTAGTAGTGGGAAACACCTGGAGGCAGGAAGTGAAGACACCTGAAACAAGAGGCATCACGAGACTTCAAAATAAAAGAGGAAGTGTACGATTAAAATCGATGAACATAAAACTTGACCACGTCTGATGACGTTCATATGTTCATGCTTCCTCATCACTACCTGCTCTGACTTTCACCACTGCTCCTCCTCATTCAAACTACTTTCTGTAACTAAGCAACCAACGCGGCGTAGACCGTCTGCTTCCTGTTTACACTGTCACAGACCAGAGGATGCGAATGGCCACCAGTGAAGTCTGCATGTTCTCCGGTCTCCTGCAGAGACCTGAACCCTGGATCTGATGCAGCTGCTTCAACTTCAGGCAACAGTCACATGTCTGAAGTGATTATTATTTTTCCTGTGTACAAGTGGAAAGTGGTTAGAATTCGCCCTCCGGCGTTCATGAATTTTTACAGCAAACGAAAATGAAAATGCAGCCTGTGGTTGTTGAGATGTCTCACTCTGGAGCGACATGTTAGACCGACAATAAAAGGCCACTTCACTGCCTCGCCGGCGCCGCCAGCGGGGACAGAAATACGCCAGTGTGACAGAGAAGAGAGAGGAATTCTTCTTCTTATTGGACAGTGTGAAACCCAGAAGGACTGTTAATAAAGAAAGTCCCGATCTGAAGGGCAAACTGTAATTAAAACATGAAACGTGGCGTCTAATTTGTTGTAGCAGCGCCTCAGAGGGCAGATTATGAGGAGTTTTAAAAGACAAGCAGAAGCACTTTGTTCTCTTGTGACCGATAAAAAAAAGCAGCTTCAACACAGAATAAGTGGGAACATGACTTGATGATGATGATGATGAGGAGGAGGAGGAGGAGGAGGAGGAGTTGTCTTCCTCACACTGTGTTGTTTTCCGAGACACGAGAAAGGAACCAGTGAGAAATGAACCAAAATAATAAAAAGAAAAAAACGAAACAGTGCAATGACTTCTCTGTTTGACTGACACATTCATTTTGTGCTCGACTCATCGCTGGACGCTGGTTATTTAACCTGTCGACTTCTCATTTTTATTTATTTTGGATTAATCGATATGATGCGGTGATATGATGTCTGATCAGAAACACACACACACACACACACACACATATATTTTCATTATTGTTTTTTGGACGTCACATGATATAAATCTGGATTTTTTTTTCCTCTGAAGCTTTATTTTTATCATAACTTTAATGAAAAGATCAAATCAGTTTGACACATCAGTTACCGCGTTTAGTATTTTTTTTTAGAAACATCACTTTGCCTTTGCAATGTGACATCAACATAGAAGGACAAGCAGTGTGTGTGTGTGTGTGTGTGTGTGTGTGTGTGTGTTACCTGCACCTGAGGCTCATCAGTAAATCGGAGACACACACACTAAAACTGCTCTGATCTCCACTCTGTGTTGTTGTTTCTGACAGCTTTGTGAGGACAGGTGTGCTTGTGTCCACTGTGGCTAAAATGTTGTTCATTAAATATCAAATTCTTAATGCAAACACCTGATTAAATACAGGTACGTCTGCATGTCGTGTTATTTGTAAAGGTTTGACAAACTGGACTTGACTCCGCCTCTACAGTTAATGATCCACGCTCCATGTTGAAGTTAAATGAACAAACTTTGCGAGCTGGTCTGAACGAGGCTGCAGCTGAGCTCCAGCTCCTTTAATGAGCTGTCAGTCACCGTGCTCCAGCAGCCAGACTGCGCTAACTCACTCTGCAGCCAAACAGCACACTAATTATCCTAATTGTCACAGTGCGGCACTTTTTACTCTTAGCATACAAGTCGGATCAATGCCAATTAGGATTTTGCTTTAGAGTTGCATCCTCTGCATGTACAGTCCCCGGGACGGGACGACTGTGTTACCACGGCGACGTGTCACAGTGTTTTTATTGCTGAGTTCCTGGACAGTAGTTTCCCATGTTCGAACAAGCTGAATGTGATTTTTGCTTGTTTGTCTCCAGACAACATCCTTTGAATCCGACTTTCTCCAGGTTGCATCAGCGAGACACGGAGCTGATAAATGAGTCATTTTTTGTCAAAATAAATTGTCAGAAAGTGTCACAGGCTTCGTCTAATGAGTCCTGAGACCTCTGGCTCTGTCTGTGTGTGATGTTTTCATGTGTGACGCCTCGTGTTTTGTTTCTGTCTGTCACATTAAGACGAGTTAGAAAAGCTCAGTCTCCACGTTTCTGACGTCGCTGACAGGTCGAGTCGACACTACCTGTATTTTCTCAAGGACCTGAAGTTGTTAATGCTTCTGTTGCTGCGAGGGGACTTCACCAGATTGTATTTTTATTAACGTGCTGTGGTATGGATGTGCGGTTAACCGCTTGTACACCTGTGGCTGCAGGGGGCGCTGCTGCTCAGCAAAAGTTACATTTAGAGGTAGAAATGTTCAATATTTACCAATTACTGATATACCAATATTGTCAAACTATTAATTTCCGATACCTATATCAACCAATACCGCTATATGTGCCCCCCCAAAAAAAATTATTTCAGGTAAACAATAGTAAACAAAACAAAAGTATTTCAAAATCTATACATCACATCTCTCATATTTTGACATTTTGAGTGAGAGAAGTAGCTGAAGAGTTTGATGTATAATATGTGCAAGTTGTGTAAAAGTTGTGTCATTAAAAAAGTAAAAACCGACACCGCTAATTTCCGACATTAAATTTGAATGCCAATATCGGCCGATAACATCGAACATCTCTATTTAGAAGCAAATTGAAGTGAATATATGCCGAGACATCAACCGATTCATTGACTCACGTTTGAGTAGAAATAAGTCGAATGACCCAGTTTGTTTTTTCATCTCGTGGATCATGGCGATCTCCAGGAAACAGTTCACTGTGAACGTCTCCCTCAGACAGTCCCACCTGAACATTTCCTCACATTCGTCTGTGTCGTTCTTCCGCAGCAGCACTTGATGTTTTATTCATGGCGGCGGGTTGCCGGCGCCGTGACTCCGGCCGGCTCGTGGCTCTGCGATCACCGAATGTCTCATTTCCCGACTCGCCCTGATAAGGTTTAGTAAAAGGGGTTTAAATGGCAGTGACAGGTGTCGGCCTCCAGACTTCACTCTACATCACTCTCCTGTTAATTCTCTGGGCTGTTATCTCTCCCTCTTCCTATTTGTCTCCATTTCACTCCCTTCTCTCTCTCTCTCTCTGTCTCTCTCTCTCTCTCTCTCTCTTTTGGCTGACATGATTGTCAACATGTGAGATAAAAAAAATATTGTATTTTCAGCCGTCTGATGTCGTCTCTTCATTGTGCCATAATATTCCTCCCATGCTAAAAGGATGATATTGTTTTGGTGTGACATCCTCGGCTCTCTCTTTTCTCTCTCTTTCCATGGTGCTTTCTGGAGGGGGAGCAGCAAATCTGTTTTTCAGTAAACGTGTCCAACAGCATTCTGCTCGGGGAACCTTCACTCTACGCCTGGTGATGTGGAGGTGGAGGGTGAAGGCTAATGTTGTTAAGATTTGTTCTTGGATCCCAAAAGCAGAGTCAAAAAACACGGGTGTAACGGAAAATACAGTAAAGATAACAAAAAGCATCCAGGAGCTCCAGAGCTAATTCACTGGAGATACAACCATGAAGGTAAGTGTCGACGATGAAACCAAAAACAAGGAAACAGGAGGCAATGGCCGACGACTTCCACAGGCCAGCAGACAGACACAGGAACAACTGAAGACACAAAGTAACAAAACCTCAACTCACTCAAAGGATGATCAAAATGTAAGGCTCAGGACAATTCCGCAGGGAACGGAATTCTGTCGTAGAGAAGTGATGATCAGACCAGGTGTTATACGGAGAGGTAGAGCAGGTGATTGGTTTCAGGTGTGACTCGTCTGCTGCCGCAGGAAATCCAAGCCACGCCTCCTGTTACGACTTAAAGGTACAAACAGACACGGGACAGAGACAACACAACCAACACAATGGAACTGCAAATATACAAAACAAAAGCAAAATCAAGGCCAAACTACTGAAACATGACAAATATAATATTATTACTACTGAAGTCATCAGACCTGGTTTCATCAAACCAATTTGTCAGTTTCACAGTAGAAACTTCAACAGTCAAGTTCATGTAGACACAATGGTTTGAACCGGAGTTTGTGCGACGGTGTGTCTACGGTGACCGGGCACAGCTCGCAGCATGAATACAGAGTAGCTGTAATTTCCCTCAGGGCGTCGGACCTGCGTCCTCAGAGCGACAGTCATCGCCAAACAAACTCCCTCCGTCGCTCTGAGGATTAAACAGCCAAACCTGATTCAGTGCTGCTCATTTAATCCACGTCCTCCGTAGTCATGAGGAGGCGGATGAAAGAGGAGCGTCTGTGTTTTCTCATGGCGCTTTGACCCGATTCATTTGTATCCACGGAAAAATTAATAACACAACACGGAAATGAAAAGGTTTTTGCCGCGAAAATTGATCAGCGTGAAGGGAAGCAGCAGCTGCTGCTGGTGAATCAGAAAACAACATTTCACTCTAATGAGATGTAACTGCATGTATCAAAAGGTCGGAAAAACATTCAGCACATTTTAACGGCAGAAAATATCAACTGCGGCGGTTTTCACTGAAAACCTGATGCACAGCAAATGAACCTGTCAGCATCTTAATTCAGCTCAGATGAGAGGAGGATGAATAAAAATCACAGAATCCATTTGTTCTGACCTTTTCTGGGGAGTCTGTGGAATATACCAGTTTATCCTTAAGTGTCTGTATCATAACACAAAGCAGCATAGACCAGAACGCTCCGTTAGTATCCAGCAAATCATACTCAAATTCAATCATGTTGCATTTGCATTTGAAAGAAAACAAAAAGAACAAAAACACTTTCAGCTGATTCAAATAAAAACTCTCAATAACTTTTACAACCGGTGATGATGTCGGCTTTGAATCATCGTGTCATAATTGGTGCCAAAGGTTCCCATTTGCAGGATATTACAGATGAATATGAACACATTGCTCCTGGTGAAGTTTATATTTGTCTTGTTCAGGTCCCAGCAGATGTCTCCTGCTGAGCCGGGACGGAGAACGCGTCATCGCTCCAGGTTTTCTCCACAGCAACATGTTGAAACATTCAGAGGCAGAAATGTTTTGCATGGATCGAATCTGTATTAATAAATGATTTTATCGATATTATCGGCCGATAATTTAATATTGGAAATTATCGGTATCGGTTTTTACTTCCAACTTTTACACAGCATACTTATATTACATATCAAACACTTCAGATACTTCTCCTCTCACTCAAAATGTAAATATATAAGAGATGTGATGTATAGTTTTTGAGATACTTTTGTTTGTTAGGGTTACTTGAAATAATTTTGTTTTTTTGGGGGGGCGCATATATCGATATCGGTTGATAGCGGTATCAGAAATTAACAGTTGGACACCATCGGTATAACGGATATCGATAAAACAGCCAGTAACTGATGTGAAGTCACCTGAAACAACCCTCTCCATTCTGCAAAGAGGTTTTGCTATTTTCTGCTCTAATGTTCTGACCTTTGACCTCAGCTCGGGCTGAGACAGGTCGGTCTCTGTTGGTTTGTTTGTTTGTTGACATCAGTTGTGTCCCTCACATAATGGACTGCCTGCGTTCTGCTATGAGTCGCCCCGAGCGCTGATCAAGGTCTGCAGGTCAGCAGGGAGCTGACAGCTGCAGAATCGCCCTTTATGTTGGTTTGTCCACATGTGGTGTGTCGCCCCCCCTCCCCTACTACCTCCCATCCCCGATCCCCACTGGGACCGGATCAGAGCATAAATGCATCACAAGCAGCAGTTCTGTTGTTGAGGTCATCATCAGCAACTTTACATTCTGCTTACAGCGGATTAACAGGACAAATCGGTAAACGTCACCCTGCGTCTGTGCTGCAGGCGGCAGGGGGTCAGAGATCTCTGGAGCTGCGCTCTGCTCCAGAAGACAGTTCACAGTGTGGACAACTACCTCAGACACTGAATTACACCTGGAAATCACATGACATCACATGATACGTAATGGCTAATCAGTCATTAATTCACATATTTCATAGGGTAAACCAACAGGTATATTCTCATCGTAAACAAGACAGAAACAGTTTGAGTTGGTACAATCAGACAAGAACTGAACTCCAACTTCAACTGAAGGAAGTTGTTGCAGCGAACGGGGAAGATGAAAGTGACGAAGGTCACTGAATCAGATCCAAAAAGGACAGAGCGTTGTCCGTCCACGTGGGTGTCGAGTCTGGCTGAAGGACAATGACAGCCTTTTCCACTGAAGACAAAAAACAGATGTTAGTGGGTGTTAGTGTTTCTTTTTTCCCTTTGTGAAACGGCCTTTAAAACACAGTTGTTAAATCAGCACTGTGTGGTTCGTTGTGTTAACACTGTGGGACGTTACGGTAAACATGACAGATTCCTGGAGGCGATACAGATGCAAAGAAGCTAAACTTTTTACTCAGCATGTTTAAATTGAACCTTAAAACTTTCTCGGAGCCGAGACAAATACTAGGCTCTTCATCATGTTCACATTAAAGTCAAACAACGACGTTTGTCCAAGGACACAAACAACAAAAGCTGTGCGCACAACAAGTACGAACCCAGAATGTATCTGGATAATTTGACTGAATTGGTAACTTCAGAAAAAATTGTTATAAGACAAATTGCTTTGGCCTAATGAATATGTGATGAAATAAAACTCAAAGAAATACCAGCTCTACGTCTCCCTTTCAATCAAATCGAATTTGACATCACGGTAGTCCATCGGGATTCGATGATGGCGTCATCTGTGCCACTTCTGTGATGACTATGCATTTGGCGCCACAACCCGAATGACCAGCCGGTCAGTTTCCTTGTGTCGTCTGCAAAGACGGCTTCGATGATGAGCCTCTCCAGGGGCTTGGTTTGGGCGGTCGAAAACAGACCGGCCTGACAGGTACTTGATGAAAACACCAAGGTCCAGATCTTTCACAGCATGTAGTAAAACAACACAGGTGCAAGGACACAGCCCTGCGTCACTTCAATCAAATCGGATTTGATATATGTTACAATCTAAAATGGTCTGAAATCAAAACATCAAACGTGTGTCACTTCACGTCCGAGTAGATGTGTGTTTTCCTCTGAGTGTTGTTCATCTGCAGCTCAGTGTGACTCTCCGTCCTGCTGTGAACGACGTGTTTGAATTCCAGTGACATAAAAATGTAATAATAAAGTAAAATGATGTATATTATTGCGTAGAGCCGTTTTCCATTACAAGGCGACTTTAATCCCTTTTCTTCATTATGAGCAGATATTAAGTGCAGCCTTCTGTGCACACTGTCATTTCTCCTCTGTTTATTTACAACCGGCCAGATTACTGAGCTTTGTTATGATTATTTGAAGTTAATAACTGGTGTCAACTGATTTTACGACGCGTTGCTTCATTTTAACTTCCAATTAGCACTTTACCTGACAGCGTCTGACTTAATGACACTCTGTTTATTAAAAGGCTGGTTAATGGTGCTTGTTAAGTATTAAATATCCCATAAACAGAAAGTGTGTGCTGTCGTCAGCAGCAGAGAAAAACAAGTGGAGTAGTAGTAGAAGAAGGAAACCAGGTCTTTGAGGTCACCCTCTGAAATTAGCTCACGACCTTTAAAAGCATGCTAAATTAGCAAAGCTGTCCACTGTATAAAGCCTTGAGGTAAGCACTGGAAGATGTACTGACCTGCCTGGGTGCAGGCGGGTGGAGGGAAGGAGCTTTATTTAGCAGGTGCAGTTTATTACTCGTCATCAAATCCCTCTCTGAACAGGAACAGCTGATACAGCAGAAATACGAGACCCAAATAAGCTCAATCAACAGAAGGGATAATATTTTATATCTGCGTGTGTGTTTTTCTCCAGCAGGAGACCATTTTTCAGCCCCTTCGCCCGTCTAACACGCCGACCTCCACACGGTCACCTGGCCGCTGCTCAGAGGGGACGACGAGCGGGACTGTGCCTTTGGAGAATGAGGGCATCCAATCTGACTGTGAAGGAGTCAGGGATCCCTGGGAGCTGCTTGTGTTTCTTGCCCTCCCTGCTGCTGGTGTCCTTTCCTGTGTCACTGCTTCATATCATATACACAAAGCCCAGATATGAGACTGGGATATGTGGTGAGAAAAGTAAACAAGAAATATTAAAGCTGCCAGCAGCCTTTAACAGGTCGTCGCACATCATGTCGAGGTGCAGGATGGACACCACTGTGAGTAGTTTACACTTTGGTTCTTAAGTTATACCTTTGTCTACCATTTCTCTCACTAATAATACTCCACAGAACACTAACCCAAACCCTAACCCTCTAACCCAAACCCTAACCAAACCATAACACTCTAACCTGAACCCTCTAACCTGAAGCCTCTAACCCTCTAACCCTATAACCCAAACCCTCTAACCCAAACCCTCTAATCCTAACCCTCTAACCCTATAACCCTATAATCCTCTAACCCTCTAACCCAAACCCTCTAATCCCAACCCTCTAACCCAAACCCTCTAATCCTAACCCTATAACCTGAAGCCTCTAACCCTCTAACCCTCTAACCTGAAGCCTCTAACCCTCTAACCCTCTAATCCTGACCCTCTAGCCCCAACCCTTTAATCCTAACCCAAACACTAACCCAAACCATAACACTCTAACCTGAACCCTCTAACCAAAACCTTCTAATCCTAACCATATAACCTGAAGCCTCTAACCATCTAACCCTCTAACCCTCTAACCCAAACCCTCTAATCCTAACCCTCTAACCCTATAACCCTATAACCCTATAACCCTATAACCCAAACCCTCTAACCCAAACCCTCTAATCCTAACCCTCTAACCCTATAACCTGAAGCCTTTAACCCTCTAACCCTCTAATCCTAACCCTCTAGCCCAAACCCTCTAATCCTAACCCTATAACCCAAACCCTCTAAGCCAAACACTAACACAAACCATAACACTCTAACCTGAACCCTCTAACCCTATAACCTGAAGCCTCTAACCCTCTAACCCTATAACCCAAACCCTCTAACCCCTATAACCCTATCACCCTATAACCCAAACCCTATAATTCTAACCCTCTAACACTCAGCAGGTTATTGGGATCATGACATTGTGGTCAAAAACAACTAAGAAGCGGGTTTTTTTTGTATTTATGAATGAATTAGTCACAGACTTGTTGGTGTCACATCACGACGCTCTGAACTGAGCTGTAAAACAGGGTTGGTGTCATGTAACATTCCGCATGACTGGTAAAAACATGGCAGGTAGATGAAACTGGTTTCAATCATATTTTACTGCTGAGTCTATAAATGTCCTTGTAATTTGCTTCTGGCCACTGACACTGCAGTTTTCTCTCACACAGTATGAGCCTGAACTTTATGGGTAAAAATGGCAGAAAATGTACTGCACGTTCAGGATCTGTTTCCACCGTGGATATACAATGAAAAGACAATGTTCTCATCTCAGATTTCTCTCTTGATTAAAGCTGCTGTCACTGAAGATGTCTATGTTCGCCCAGTTAGCACAGTGGATTTCATTTTCACTCATCACCAACTGCTGATTAAAAGTTCAGAAGAGACTGTTGACTCTCTAATCGGCCTCCTGCAGCTCCTTAAACACAGCTTTTGCCAACAACACATGTTCCTGCTGTCAGTGTTTCATTCATCTCGGAATGGAAGAGAAACCTTCCTTCAGCTTCACCTTCGAGAAATCCCACATTGTTTGTCACATCACTCAGCTTCTCTGTGTTTTTTCTTGTGACTGAATTGTGTTCTACATAAGTACAAGAAATGAAAATGAAAGAAATTTAATTTCTTTCCCATCCAAACATGAGAATGCACCCCGTGTCGATGGTCTAATGGGAATGTTAAGAACGAGCAGTCTTTTATCTCGGGTATTTACAACTCACAACCAGCAAGAACATGGAAGCTGAGGGAAAAGCCTTTTTTTGTTGGATGCACCGGCTTTCATCTCTGTGTGCTCTTAAGTGAATGACTCGCTGCTGTTTGTGGAGGGAGAAATGAATCAAAGCCAGTGATTAAAATGAAATATTTGCAAAAGGTTTGAGGGAAAAAGAAACAACAGAAAAAGAGTGGGAAAAATAAGAGAAAGTTTAATTTGCCATCTCCAGAAGGTTGCTGAGTTTGTGTTCCCTGTAGGAGATGTGGCCTCCAGCAGCTCCCTCTCATCACCAGGCAGAATAATCTTTTCTTTGTTCAGAGCAACACAACTGTTGTTTTAAAAAAACAAACACTTCTTGTCTTCATTATTTTACTCTTTCAGTATCTATAGGAGCCTTGAGCAGTGGTGTAATTCTGCCTGTTTAGGGTAGGGTTTGAGGCTTAGGGTTAGATGGTTAGGGTTTGGGGCTTGGGGTTAGATGGTTAGGGTTTGGGGCTTAGGGTTGGATGGTTAGGGTTTTGGGGTTTTGGGTTAGGGTTTTGGGCTTACGGTTAGATGGTTAGGGTTTAGGGGTTTAGGATCAGATGGTTAGGGTTAGAGGGATAGATTTGTGTTGGAGTTAGTTTCGGGTTGGGTTTGTGTTCTGTGCAGTCTGATACCAGTCATATTTCATCCACAGCAGGAATAATTCTCTCCATTTCCAGCTTTTTTCTTGACCTTAAAGCCTCTTTATCCTGAGCTTTTATTTTTACAACAGTATACAGTAGCTTACTGCAGTAGGTCAAGTCCAGTTCAGCATGTGAGGCATGTGTGTCATCACGTTCCTCCAGATAATGTGGAATTACACAGTTAAGTTCAGTCCAGCCAGCGTGAAGGGGGATAGAACCTGAGGGGAGTTTTAACTGAATGTCAGTGGGGATCTCTGAGCTTTAATGGAGGCAACTGGAGGTCAACAGAGAGATGAAACCAAGTGGAAGGTCAAAGATATTCCGATTCAATTCAAGTTGCGTGTGTGAGGTTAATTTACAGAGGAAAGAGGCTGGAAAGAAGAGGTCGAATTAGAAGAAGGGAAGCGTAGCTCCATCTCCGTCGAGCACCGCTCGGCCCCCTTGATGCTAATCCTCTGAAACCTGTTTTCTAGTGAGGATTAGTGCCAGCAAGAACAAGGCTTAGAACTCTCCGCTGAGTCGAGATGAGAAATCGAATACAGGTGCTTGTCGGGGGCTGAGCCCGATGACTTTTCACTGTGCAATATCATACGGGGGAAAGCTCGTGCTGCTCCAGCTGGTATTACATCCTTCTGGGTGATATTGTTGGAATTCAGGTCATTGCTGACTCGTGCAGAACAGAGAGAAGAATCCTCGGAAGCTCAGAGGATCCCGTAACAATCCCATCACAATGTTGTTCTGTTTCAGGACCAAAGATATGAGGCAATTATTGTCTCACCTGCATCCATGTCCACATACATGTCTGTGTGTCACTGTGTGACGTGTGAGTAATGTCGACATATTAACGAGTTGTTACTAATATTGATTTCCCACATGAGCACAACAAACACACATCTCAGTGTAATGTGGCCCAGTACAACACAACCTATATCTGTGACCTCAGTAATAACCACATACCGGAACTGAACGTTTCTGACATTTCTGACATTCTGAGCTTTATCAGTTGAGATGTTTCTGTTGTTTGGTGTTGAGATGTTATGGCAGGTCTGTTGCATGAGATGATGAATAGAGGACAGAATGGAGAGGTCCCAGACTGTCTCCTCCTCTGTTTTATGTCTTCCCTCAATCCAGACATGAAAATCTGCCGGAATTTTGATCTGAGTGGAAAAATGTGTTATAAAAGAGCAGCTAAGATCAACACGTTCGACTTTGTGCATTGGAAACTCACAGAATGTATATTTTAAGTTAAAATACAAATGTAAACATTAACTAAGAGGATAAACTTACATTTCCAAGTCTCCTAAAAACGATATCACTAAAATGCACTGAAGCAAAAAATAGAAAAATCTATATAAATAGAAAGTATAAAGTAAGGTAAAGCTTTATGTTTTATCCAAGATGGAATGTTGACCTCCAGCTGTCAGACAAACAGGTGAAAGAGCCAACAGTGTTTTTCCTGTGGGGAAAATCAAAAAGTCTCCAAAATGAAAATACTTGACTAAAGAACTAGAACCTCTGGAGTGTAATTACTGTGGTGTACTTGAGTATTTGCTCAGGTTTCAGTTTGCACTCGAGCAGCAGCATCAGCTAATGAGCAAACTCTGCTTTTCCTGTGATGATGTTTGATTTTTAACCTGATGCAGCAGAACGTACGCGCAGCATGTTGTACATGATATAAAAATAAACGGGCTCTGCTCGTCCTTGTTCAGGGGATTATTTTCTGTCATGAGCTACAGTGTTTTTTTCCAGGTAGCCACCTGGTGCGATGATGGTGTGAATGTGCATATGTGTGTGTGTGTGTGTGTGTTGCGTCCCGCGGGGTCGGCAGCTTGCCTCTTGTAATGCATGGCTGTGCTCACCTGTTCGACACGGGAGATGCATCGCCTCCATCGCACAGGCCGCAAGACGGATGAGGAGGAGAAACAGCAACATCGGCGCTCCTGGAGGTGACCCAGCTCTTCTCGTCACCGCAGCAGTACGGCCGAGCAGGAGGGACGGCAAGGGAAGGTGGTGCCTTCAAGGTGCCTTTGAGCAAGGCACAGGACCAACACCTGCTCTCTGTGGACAACAAGAGACTGTGACCCACTTAATACCTTCTACTGAAACTGTATGTATACACAACGTACGTTACGTCATGACGGAGACGGTGCGCTATCTATTACCCAGTTTGTAAGTACACAAAACTTTACGATCACTGTACGACGCAGTTTTGGACGATTGATGTTTTTCTTTGCTGTGGAGCTGTCTCACTCCATTTAGAGGCAAATGAGGCCTCTTGTAGGGGAACACCATCAACGTCAACATGACCATCAGCCAAAAAGTCCTGTTTCTGGATTTGGAGGTGTAAACATGCTTTGCACCAAAAACACAGTTTGAACTTTGTGCAACTGGGATACACAGAGTGATTAATTTCCCCCACTTACAGATTTGCTTTGCTATAAAACAGAGGCTTGTTCCAGTGTCATGAGATATTATGTAAAAGTTTATTTCTGTGCATAACCTGGAAACAAAGTATTTTAAGAGGTGACTTTTATTCTGTTTACTGCAGCTGGTCGGTCAGGTGATGAGGTGAGAGCCAGGAAACATTCAGAGATGGTCGGGTCGAGGATCTGTTGTTGCGGCTCTGTTAGTCTGTACAACACCAGTCACAGTGTGACCTGATCTCACGTCCATGTGACGTCAGGAGCCTAACCCTAACCCTAACCCTAACCCTAACCCCGTCAAGTGTCCTAACACTGCGTCAAGGATCCTCACAAGGTCCTCACCAAGGCCACAGGCAGCAGCACAGCTGGTGTGGGTTCGATCTCCAGCTTCTCACATCCATACGTCAAAGTGTTTAAAAAGTTTTCTGTCAATGCCTAAAATAAGACAAGGACAATCACTGCACTTACAGCAAGGAAGAGGACATGACCGCTTTAGACGGTGGACTAATTTTAGCATCACACCAGCCCCGAAGCTCTTCAACGTCAGATTCCAACACACGGGTGTTCAGAAGGTATTTATACATCACTGACAGGCTGATGTGTGTGTGTCCTAACGGGGACCACACACACACACACACACACACAACCTCGGTGTCAAAGTGAGGACAGTCTGAGCTACACTGCCACAGTAATAAATGGCCTGTTTATATGTGTTTTTTCTTTTGGTTGTGCTTTTGATTTAAACTGTTAGGATCATGTGTTCATCACTGTCCACAAACAGCTGATCATAAATATCACTGTTAGATGTCATGCTTTTATTTGCTCTGAGGCAGTTTCCTCCTGTGGTGTGGGTTTCAGTATGACCCACAACTCTTCAGTTTTCCATCGGTGCTGCGGAGCAGAGCGAAGCCAAAGGCCACAACCCATCAGCTCGCTCATCAATACCTGATAACCTTTCTATGAGCAACACACCACGCCTCCATCTGTACAAATAAACAACACGCCCGATCAATGGCGCCCTGTTCGATAAAACTAAAAGTGCAACAACACATTACAGACTCCTGTTGTTTCTTAACTTTGCAATTAGCTGAGGAGGCCTGGTGGCCACGCCCCCCTGCTGTGGCCTGCCAATCACAGCCTCCCCCTGCTCCTGCCCTGCATACTGCCCTCATCTGCTTGGCGACGACCTCGCCACTCGTTACTGAACAGTGGGTGGCGCTCCTAGTTAGTGTCCTCATTACTAAGCAGCAGGGCTTCTAATTAACCAGCTCAGTGGCTGCTAAGTGGCTTGTCTTTATTTTCCCCAGCAGCACCTGAACACAGCCTGACAAACACTCGCAGCTCCGTCCACACGGCTTCACTCCAACCGCCACTGTTCTCACTGTGGATGAGCCAACAGGTTTCAGAACCCGGTGTGTGTGTGTGTGTGTGTGTGTGTGTGTGTGTGTGTGTGTGTGTAAATGGCCGACAGCTGAAAGACGCTCTGCCGCTGATGAGTCAGAGTCTATTTGATTAACTACGCTTTACTCTGTAAAGCTTGTGAAATCGACAATAGAAAAAGTGTCACAATAAACATGCAGCGTGAAACACTGTGAGTAAACAGCCTGATGCAGAGGCGCAGTGAAAATATTTAATTAGCCAATTAGACAGTTAATCAGCAGTTACTGGCAACAGGTGAACTGTCTTTCAAGGAAAAAGTGAATCCTTTTCTGAGATGCATAAAATCTTGCTTCTTAGAGATTCACATTATCTTCCAATCATCTCCTGTTTGTGGTTCTTATTGCAACATTCCTGTCGACCAGAAGGGGCTAAGGTCTAAGAACATCCATATTTTCATACCAGGTGATTTTGAATTTATCAACAACAATGGGAGACATGGCGGCCATGTCTTTCTTGAATATTCAAATGTATTTTAATTTGTGAAGACGCTACAGTAAAGGTGGAGGTAACAAATATCCCCTGCTGTATCTGTGGACATTAGGGTCAAACCCTTTCCATCTTAAGGCGTCAACACATAAAAAAGTATTTTTGTGACTTGAGTCATATTTTGAAAGGCTCCAGTGCTTTTAAGACAACAAGGCAGCATTCACTGACAACATGTGAAATGTTCTTGAAGGTGAGTTCCACAAATTATTTTTCTATTCTGTTGCGTAAAATGTCTGAGAAGGACCCGTGTCCATAACATTCCTGGAATAAAAGCATATGGACACGGTGCTCGGACACTGCATCGGCTGCTGGGATGGATGTCGTTTTGTTACCGTTTCATTTCGAGCAACTGAAATCTGAAAGTGACTTGGGAAAAGCGCAGGAAAAGGAGAAGAGGAACAAAGCGGAGAGGGAGAGAGGATCGTCTGTAACTGTCAGGCAGAGTTGGCCGTTTATCCTTAAAACCAGCGGGTAAGAATCTGTGAATGAAGGAAGAAGAAAGAAAGAGACTGTTTCATTTCATCTCTGCGGGAACATGACAGAGGAATAAAAGCAACAGTGAAGTTCAATGGGCCCTGCAGATTCTCTTCCATGTGCAATTTGTCACAAGCAGCCAGGTCCATCTTTTGGAGGGAGTCGGTCCGGGAGCTGAAGCTTCTGCACAAACTGTACATGAGTCACCACAGTGGTGCTCTGCCGTGTGACAACACATTAATGTTGTTCCAGGAGAAAAGTGACCTGGGAGTTAACAGGTTCGAGTTCTGCAACACAATGTTTACAGTCGTTCTACACAGCAGGGTGTTTTATACTCAAGAGATTAAAACAGGGTGTGTTAACGCTGTTAATGTTGTGGTGATACAGAAGTAATTCAGGCAGACATATTGTAACTATAGACATGTCTATGTATTTTTTGGTTTGATCTTTTACAGTATCACATCAGTCCGGACAACATGACGTTCTAGTAAAGTTAAACAGGGGCGTTTCAGTTTTTCCTTCCACCACCCAATGACGTCCTCAGTTGAGGTCAACAGCATCCCACCCCGACTGTAAACAGTGTGAGCTGGGCGCTGCTTCACCCTCCTGAGTCGCGGGATGGCTTGCCAGAATCTCTTTGAGAAAGTTTGGCGAGACCATGGAGGAATCTCGCCAAACTTTTCCCATGCCTGGGTTTTTGGCTCCTTGACTGCCTGAGCCGCGGACTGCTTGGTCTACCGGTAGCTGTCAGCTTCCTCAGGAGTCCCACAGGACAGCCACGACCTATAGGACTCCTTTTTCAGCTTACAGTATCCCTCACCTCTGGTGAGCACAAGCAGGTTCTGGGATTCCCAACACGACTTGCCCCAGCAGCCTTGCGACCACAGCTCTGAACAGCTGCTTTGGCAATGGCAGCCGGGAACATTGACCACTCAGTCTCAATGTTCATCACTGCCCCCGGGACATGATCAAAGCTCTGCCAGAGGTAGGAGTTGAAGATCATCCGGACAGGGTCCTCAGCTAGACATTCCCAGCAAACCCTCATGTTCTGTTTGGGCCTCTCCGGGCTGTCCAGCATCTTACCCCACCATCTGATCCAGCTCACCACCAGGTGGTGATCAGTTGACAGCTCTGCTCCTCTCTTCAACTGAGTGTCCAAAACATACAGCGTCAGATCAGCTGATACAACTACAAAGTCAATCATCGACCGTCAGAGTCCAAGTGCCAGGTGCACTTGTAAACATCCTTATGCTTGAACATGGTGTTCGTTATGGCCAAACTGTGACTAGCACAGAAGTCCAATAACTGAACACCACCACCATCATGTGCGCATTGAAGTCCCCCAGTAGGACAATGGAGTCCCCAGTAGGGACACCTTCCAGTGTCGCTACCAGGCTCTCGAAAAAGGGCAGATAATCTGAACTGCTGTTTGGTGCATAAGCACAAACAACAGACAGTATCCGTTCCCCTACCCGAAGGCAAAGGGAAGCTACCCTTTCATGCGCTGGGGAAAACTCCGACACACAGCTAGATAGTCTGGGTGTTACGAGCAGGCCCACACTTGCCCTCCTCTCACCCGGGTCAACTCCAGCATAGAAGAGGGTCCATCCCTTCTCAAGGATTTGTGCTCCAGAGCCTAAACTGTGCGTTGAGGTGAGGCCAACTATATCCAGCTGGAATCTCTCTACCTCCCGCACCAGCTCAGGCTCCTTCCCAACCAGTTCCATGTCCCCACAACCAGTTTAGGTAGCTGGGGATCAGACCACCAAGGCCCCCGCCATGGCCTGCTACCCAGTCCACATTGCACCAGACCCATATGGCTCTCCCTACTGGTGGTGGACCTGCGGGAAGGCGGTCCCATGTCCCTGGTTTGGACTGAGCCCAACCCTTCTGATTTTGAAGGCTAATAATTTGCTATCAGCTGCTGTGTAGCCTGGGAACATTCTATTAGGCTGAGAGATTTATGTTCCTTCAACATAACATATGGACCATTTCCTCATTTATTTATGGACAGGTGTGTCATATAATTTAAAGAGTGTAACCTAACATCATATAAACAAAAGAGCTGACATGATGGTGATGAATAAAGAAATAAGTCGTAAAATGCAGAAGCCTTTTAACAAATTGTTGTTTTTTTCACACGCGACCCGACGTCTTTATTCGTTTTACCTTTAATGGTTTGTGATTTGTATTTTATTTCTCCATCTCTTCAACACTTTTGTGAAACACTTATTTAATAAAAGCGTGAAAGTGTAACTCATTTTGACTGATAAACCAGGTATTAATCACTAACAGGAGAAATGGCACTGAAGGGACTGAAGACCTGGGAGCCAACAAAGATTCTCTCAGTTAACACGGGCACCAGTGATGAACACAGCCAATCAGGCTCCTTTACGAAATAGATACATTTTATTCATCCTGTATGAGAACATGACAGATGTTGCATAACATCTTTATTTATGAGATAAATATGACTGGAATTGTTATCACACATAACACAATGTAAATAAGGCATCATTTAGATGGGAAAAAATAGTAAATAAATAGTCATAACACACAGTCGCCTAAAAAGACAAGAGCAAATACATATTATGTAGGAACAAGTGCTGGTGTATCCACATGTCAACGGAGAGGCCTTATCTAAACCATCCCTCCCTCCCTCCTCCCCCTCGCTCCTCGCTCCACTCTTCATCCTCTCCATCTCTGTCGTCCTATCTATAGCCCAAGTGCTGATTAACTCCCCATGAGCCTGAAGGCTTGAACACCGCCGAGCCACCAAATTAAAGACCCTTTTCCTCTTCCTGTGCAATCAGCGGCTCCTTCCTGCTCCTCACAAGTGATGTTGAGCTTCCAGAGGAAATGAGCTCCAATTTCTTTCCCCCTCGATTCTTCCAAGTTTCATCTGAGCGGTGAACAAGCAAGTGTCGGAGCGACGAGGAGAAGAGGGCGGTTACCTGCAGAGGAGACAGGGACCCTCATTTACAGCTGCTGGAGACAATCTGAGCTCCATGGACGTGTTGGCCTTTGACTTCCTGTGGCACGAAGCTGGCGTCCGCCACAGACGCTATGTGAGGACATTGGTCTGTGTGCGACGATGCTGCTTCACTCGTTCTTCACGTACACAGGACAAACAAGTTCTCTTGACTCTGAGTCCTGCTGCTCTGATTGGATACTTCTCGTTCTTCTACCAGTGAAGCAGGAACTGGTTGGAGCGGCGTCTGTATTCTGCAGATGAACCCTTTTATTTCTCATACTCCACATGCTTCCTGAGGGTCCCTGAAAGTCAAGGGTGGACAAAACCAACAGAACAAGACGTGGGCGTGTCCCTTTAACGCTTCATCTGACTGACACGTGTGTCGGCCAGTAACATTCAGCGCTGAGAGTCTGACCTCGGCAGATTGTTCAGCTCAGACTCGGCTTTCAGCCTGAACTCCAGGTCACAGGAATGTTTGTTCCAGATATTGTCTGCTGCGACCTGTGACCTCTGACCTCATTACCGCTGCTGTTGCTTGTTGTCGACCTCTGAAGATCACGGAGTCGGTCTGAGCGCCGCAGGAGGAACAAAGCTGGGAAAATAGATTTTATTGAACCATGTGCACCTGCCAGCCACACACACACACACACACACACACAAACACACACTCACACACACAAACACAGTGAAGCCCTGTGGTGTTTAATTTCAACCTCTGCTGCTGCTGTTTGTCCAATTAAATTATGCATTAGCATTAATTATCATTAAATATGATTGTAATTTAAATAAAATCTGAGCTGTACACAGTCAGGTTGCATTTGTAAAATAGCACCGTGTTTCGCTTCTGCACACAAGTCAGTGATGGCTTTTCACACTCATTCTCTGCGGACATTTTTTATTACCCTCATTTATCTTTAAGAATAAAGAAACCAATTCAAACCCCAGGTCACTGTGTGGAGTTACACAACACTGAGCTTATTGTGCTTTAAGCAACTCTTTAAGCAGCAACTCTTTGACACTGCAGATTCTTTACCGCTCATACTCAGATCTAAAGGCTGTTTATGTCAAGTTTTTATGCAAAAGTCAATTGGTTACCATGGTTACACATGTAGTCATTTAGCCGGTAAGAGCTGTAGTAAACAATTGAAAGGTGCAGTTCTCCCCAAATCCCATAAAGCACATTTTTCCATTGTCTCGTTTCAAAATCAAATTTTTGGTTTGTAGTAGACGTTTATGTCAGTGACGGAGTCGCGAGGTAACAGGAACAATGTTCCAGGGAAAAATGTAACTATTTTGTTTTAATTAAGGTTAAACAACGTTACGGCTGAAAGACGGAGAGTAACATCATTATTTTATGTACAGTATTAAACAAGTTCAAGTGTCGATCAGATCTGACTTTTGTCCTGTAGCTTGATAAAGACCATTCACAACGTGAGCGTTTCAGTCTCGGCTGACAGCAGGGGGCACTGTAACGGCTGCTGACGCCTATTTGTTTCTCCTAATCTCACCTTTCTACTAGAACGCCAATCATAAGACATCAGACGCTGCAGATGGGTGGAAACAAGCTTTAACCTCGGTGCCCTCCTGTTTATTCGCCCACTCCCCCAAACTCCTCATTCTCGTCTCGATTAGTGGGCCAGTGAGCCGGTGCCGTTGGGTTTGCTCGACCTCTGACCCCGCTGAGCTGTGTGTGGGCTTAGCTCAGCTGCTAGTTCGACTGCTCGCCGCATCCCTCGCCCTTCTCTCCCGTCGTCCCGCTTGACTCAGAGTTTGGCTCCACGAGACGGTTTGTGGAGTGCTGGCGAGCGGCGAGGAAGAGGGAGACCCTGAGGTTGTGCCAGTCTGAAGGTGGAATGGCTTTGATTATATACGATCTAATCCTCATGATAACATGCCTGGCGGCCAGGCAGGCGTGGGTGGCGAGTAATGGAAGTGGTGTTGTATGGAGGAGGCGGGGTGGGTGGCGGTGGGGGCTGTTGTTGATGTTGTTGCTCTCACACATCCCTCTGACACAGGTAGGCGATTCATCGTGGCGAGTGTGATTCACATCAATCCAAATTCACCTTCTTTTTTTCTCCCACAGCCCCCCCCCCCCTTCAAGCACCACTTCTTCTTCTTTGGAACACAGCTGTGTTTGGCATGAACCTCGCCTGCTCGCTGTGTGAACGCACGGTTTAATCCCCCCGCTACCCAAAGACTTGTGTTTTTTTTTCCTTTTGTTGATTTTTTTTTTTTGTAAAAGTGGATTTCAGAGGAGCGGAAAGCCAAGCGTTTTCTCTCGGTGTGTTTTTTTCAGATGTCTTCCGCCTACGACCACAAGGTTTTGGTCCAATATTTGTTTACTATGCAGACACTGCTGACTTTTTGCTCTCTTCCAAGATGTCTTCCGCCTACGACCGCAAGGTTTTGGTCCAATATTTGTTTACAATGCAGACACTGCTGACTTTTTGCTCTCTTCCAATTTTTCAATTACGTGTCCTCTGGCGAATAGCAATTACAGTTCATTTGACAGAAAACAGGGACCTCACTCCCCCTGTGTGCGGCTCCGTGGTGACGTGGATAAAAACATTTGTTATCTTTAATATGACTACAATCTTCATCCCTCCCGACGGGGCTAACTAAACACAGGCTTATCTATAACTCTGACACCACAATCCATCTCTGACACGGAGAGACGAGATGCATTAGGCTGATGTGGAATGCGCAGCTCACTCACGCCTCCCCACGCCTCCCCCACGCCTCCCCCACACTCTCAAATCAGTGTCGCTTTCAATTATTTTACATTGGAAGTACGATTTGTCTTACTGTCACGTTGAATTGCAGTGGATGGTGAATTGATTGGAGCGTATTGGACAGTGGGGTGAGTGACAGGCTGCTGCGTCTGTTTGTGGGTCCTCACATCTCGTGTTGTGTGTTTCAGGCAGTGAATCTACACAGCTCCAACAATCTATAACTCTATAACCACACTGGCTGGTTCAGGTGACCATTCAGCAGGTGTACAGGTGGTCACGGTCATGCGTCTGCTTGGTGCATAAAAGAAAGTCGTTTTTTTATGCACATGCACATAACGGGTTTTGTCTTTGTTTGTTTTTTTTTAAATCAGTATTTTAACCTACTGTGCAAAACACTTCCACAGTAAAAATGAAATTCCCAGGATGAAGTTATTGGTGAAGTGTGTGAGGACTCACCCGCTGATCACAGCCAGCCTCCGTAATCAAACGCACCTGGCCAGGTGACCCGTGCAGAATCATTGATTCATTTCACCTGTGTTAAACAGGTGAGTGCACTGAGGGTTTCAGATGGCGTTAAATGATCCATGGCTGCTTTGCAAACTGCTGACTGCAGCTTGATTGCTGTTACCGTGACAACAGAGACAGTTCCCTTCCCTAAATAAAGGTGTTTTTTTCCCCAAGTCTAAATAAAACCCATTGAAGACATGTTGTGTGTGTGAACACAGTAAAACTGTTACCATGACAGCACATGTCCTGTATGCCACTGGCACCTAAACAATGGACGTGTTACTCAGCTCATATGTAGCTCATTGTTTTTATCATTTTTATTTTTATTAATCTAATGTACTGTTGTTTTTAACTTGTGTGTGTTCACCCTGTATGAGTGTGTGTGTTCACCCTGTACGTGAGCAGCTGTGATGCCTAAATTTTCCCCACTGGATCAATCAGTGGTAATTAATTATCTAATCAGGTTCAGGTGACCATGTTTTTTGCAATAATTATTTACATTTTATGCATGCACACACATATATGCGTTTTCTGACTGGCAGAGTGAAGCCACTGAACACGGGAGGGTGATTTTGTTAAGAAGGAAAAAACCCAGTTCTTCTTTTGGTCAAACAGCAGCAGGAGGATTCTCATTCTCATGTTTCAGGTGGCGTGAGGTTGCCATGCAAATGGAAAAACCTGAGAGCTGATTGTAATGGAGGAGGCGGCTGCAGCAGTCACCTGTTCGCAGGCCTGCCGGAGTCTCGCCGCTGCGACTGTCAGCGGCTGAGAGAGAGAGAGCAGAAAGACACTTAGGATAATTGGCTCCCATCCCTCCCGCCGTCACCTGCGGTAAGGAATTAAAATAAGAAATGGGTGGAAATGATTCTAAGCTCTCACAGCTCGGCGCTGAATCATAAATCAGCTGTCAGTCATGGCTGGTGGAGAGCAGCTCAGATGAATCATCTCCTGTCACCTTCTCTTTTCTCTTTTTAAAGCCCAGCCATCTCAGTCATTAGTCTCCTGGCCTTATCAGGAGTGTGTCTGTGCGTGTGTGCGTGTGTGTGCGTGTGTGTGCGTGTGTGTGTGTGTGAGGAGGAACAAATGCCAGGATGATCTTTAACTGTAACAGATGTCAGACGACGGCTCAATGAGCCAGAGTCAGCGAACGCTGCCAACCTGGGCAGAGCAGCGAGCCGCCGCAGGGCAAATGACATCGACAGTGATGCGTCGATGACGGGGGGTGGGCGGGGAGGCGTGGGGGGGGTGGTTTATACTGGGTGCTTCGGGGGGGGGGGGGGGGGGGGGGTGCGTGTGTGTGCGTGTGTGTGTGTGTGAGGAGGAACAAATGCCAGGATGATCTTTAACTGTAACAGATGTCAGACGACGGCTCAATGAGCCAGAGTCAGCGAACGCTGCCAACCTGGGCAGAGCAGCGAGCCGCCGCAGGGCAAATGACATCGACAGTGATGCGTCGATGACGGGGGGTGGGCGGGGAGGCGTGGGGGGGGGTGGTTTATACTGGGTGCTTCGCTGATGGTTAATATGCTCCTGTGTGGGATGGTCTGATGACCGGAGGTGTACAGGAGGAGGAGGAGCTGCCATTTGCAATAAGTATGGCGTCCGATCTCAGGAGACACCGTCCACCCACATACACACACACACACACACACATACACACACACACACACACATATACACACACACACACGTTAGACTCAGTTTTGATTCTTTTTTTGTGTGTAAAATAATTCAGTGACCAGTTTGTGTCACTTGTTTCTGACGAGAGGAAACTGAGCTGATTAGTTTAATCTGTGTGAGTCGACAGAATCCAATGTTCAGAAACAGATGTTTTCTTTATGTCGACGATGTGGCAGAGTTCGTGAGAGATGAGATGGTTGAAGATCCAGATAAAAAGCTTCTGAAGAGTCAGTGTTGTGTTTTTAACTGATGACTGCAGGACAAGAAAAACGACTGTCGACAGTAAAAACCTGTCAGATGAGATAAAGATGTGGTGTCGACTTTAGAGTCAGTGTCACTGGACGGTCCCGACAAAGATCATCAGCCAGGATGAACACACACACACACACACACACACACACACACACACACACACACACACACACACACACACACACACACTTTAACGACAACGACTGGAAACACGACTCTCGCAAAACAAATAAAAATAAGGAAATAATTTGCTGTTAGATCATCAACAAAAAGAACAGACAACGAACTAAAGTATCAGCCAGTGAGACGTGACTAACATGTTCTACACGTTTCATCTGTGCATTGCATTGTGGGTCCTGAGTGCCACTGTACTCGAGCGCAGGTTTAAAAGCAGTGAAATCTGAATGACGTCAGGAATTGAGATGTTGATGATCTCCGTTCTGGTTGGATGTGACGCCTCTCATTCAGCCTGCGCCGCCCCCACCGCCGCTCCGTCTGCAGTCATCTGCCATTTCACTCCCATTTTTACCTGATTGCTTTGTCAGGAACACCGCGACACCGAGGTCACGCGCTGGGCCCGGAATGTTGATGCAACACAAACACTGTACACGCTCCGACTTGAAATGAGCACTGCAGTGAAGACAGAGGAACAGAAACCTTTCTGACATCGTCACCTTGTGGACGGCTGATGAAATGTCACGCGGCAGGTTGACGACCCTCCAGCGCTGCTGGTGTTTAAACAACATAATACCTGATGCACATTGTGTAAATAGAAAACGAACTTCTCGAGGCAGTGGAGACTTGCCAACAAAAAGTCAGTATGAAGTCAGTATGTCGTCGTTATTTTAAGCCTCATTATCAAGCTCGTAACTCGCAGCTACACAGGCAGGAGCACGACAAGCGCACACTCTGTTCGTTACACACAGATCATGTGTCAAGTGAACAGATGATCTGCTCCTGTGTGAAGTGAAACTGTTTCCTCGACAGATATGAATTCTCGCTCTTTCTCTCTCTCACTACCTGAAAATATCCACCGTTATCATATCGTTACACACTGTGCAGAAGATCCAGGCTTTTTAGAATTAAGAAAAGAACCTGCTGTAACAATCTGACGAGCTCAGTTTTGTTAAAGCGGCCTCTTTAGCTTGTTTTGCTGCCCCCAAGTGGCAAGGAAATATCAGCGACTGCGGCTATTAGTAAACAGAGCTTTTGCAGGATGAAGAAACTGACAGTTTATTACGTGCTACGCTTTGATTGATTAGCTTGTTCACTTTGTCCTTTTATGACCTTTCGATTAGGTTCGTTTCAGTGAAATCAACTCGCAGGAAGCCGGAACTGGCACGAGCTCAATAACGCAGGATTCGTTGTGATCAGAGTTACAGCCTCGTTGTGTACAGATTGATTAAGGCTGCTTCGTTGCAGCAGATTGGTTGACTAATCAATCATCAGTTACAGCATGTGTTTGTCCTTAACGAGCTTCAGATTTGAAAAGATCCTCCTGGCAATATTCAGCATCGCATAATCTTTCACACTGATTCAGAAATAAAATAATGTGAGTCATCAGAGGATTTTTTTGAGAACAGACCTCATGACGTAAAAATCCCAAACAGTAATGACACTTAACAATCTTGAAACAATGAACAATAAAATCAGAGGTGACACCGAGTGAGGGATCATTAAGCTGCAATTTTCAAGTTTGAAAACATGAGTCGGATCCATTTATTTCTTTGGTAATGTGAGTCACATTAGGTCTGAACAACAGCTGTGGAAATCCATTTGAGACAATTTCACCTACGTGCTCACATATTAATTGATGTGCTGGTTCCTTCGCAGATAAGTGCAGGGTGATTTGTTTACATGCATTTTCATTCCCTGACACCTTCCTAATGCATTTTTGTCTATGACTGGACAAATGTGGCTGAATATTGCCATGGAAACAGAAGGCAGTGCCACAGAGCAGGACCAGTACCGGGCTGCGGCAGGAGACTGATGAGGCCTGGTCACGGTTGGTGTAGCAGTTGGTGGATGGTGTTGGGGTTGGGGCTCAGTGCAGGTTCCTCCACATGCAACAGCAACCAGTCATCCACAAACTGCTTCCCCGCCAGGGAATTTCTTACAATTTGACAAAAACATTCACTTGAATGACAACATTGAATACAATAAAGGTCAAAGTTCATAGATCAGATGTCGAAGTCCCTGTGACCTCGGAATCCACCTTTTTGGCCAAATAGATACAGTGCTCCCCAGACCGTCTTGTTCACCTGGGAGCGGTCACTTCAACTCGAGGATGACCTGATTATAATTTACTGGTCTAAGGTCAAAGTTCATCGTGATGATGTGCAAATTACTTCTTAAGTTAATATTACAAACGGTGCAATAGTTAAATCCATTTTACTCATTTCTAAGTGACACAAAGGCAGGGATGGGGTTAGGGTTAGAGTTCGGGTTAGGGGTTATGGTTATGGTTATGGTTACGGGGTAGGGGGTAGGGAGTAGGGTTAAGGGTTGGTAACCCCCTATGAGTAGCGTTGTCTTGAGGTCCAAAACATAAAAGTATAAAACATGAAACTTTGGGCCAACAGTGTGTGCGGTCGAATTCCGGATTTGTTTTATTTGGCAGAAGCTAAACTACAAATGAAAAACTTCTCAGCACAGGAAACTTTTCTCTAAGCTGAGATGCAGCTGCTGCCGAGCATCTTCCTGCTGTTACCCTCTGAACTCCAAACAAGTGTTGGAGCATGCCGGTGCATCGCCCTCGGTTACCTTGATTTCCCCCGGCAAGACAGTCGGTCTATTTGGAGTCTCAGGTCACTGCTTTGTCCGTTCAGCTCTGAACCCTCAGTAGATACGAAGCAGGTCTCAGTTGCTGTCCGCCTGCCCTCAGAGGAGCCACCAGTGACCACAGCCTGGTCTGCCTGGACTAATGAGGTCCCCCGGTACATGCAGCCGGCAGGACGACGCGCAGAATGCAGCTCGCTGACTCAGTCGCATCCTGCCTGTAATATTCTGTGAGCTGCTCTTCAACATGATGCACCAGCTCTGCTCTGCAGCGACAAACTGCACGTTAGAACAGACTGAACAATCAGCGTTAAGCTGGTTGATCCGTGAGCTGCACCGCTGTCTGTCGCCATCTTGTTTTCCTGTTTCCCTCTCAACGCTGAGACAAGACAAGTGGCTGCTATCCACAGACACTCAAACTTCTCAGCTGACTGTCAGCAACAACATCTGCTTCATCAACAGATAAACAGAACAACACCCGATCTGGAAATGGTTGTGTCGCATGACGGAGGAATGGCGTCGGAATTTTTGGGATTATCTGTGTAAAGGGGAAATGCTCATTAACATGAATAGAAACACATGTGAGAAATGTGCATGTAATACCCCCGTAGACCACTAGGGCCCTGTAGTGACCCAGTGTTTTGGAATAATGGTGGCCAGTAATAAAAGTGTGTTGAACATGAAAACGTTGCGAGCGGCTGCAGCTGGATGGATGTGTGACCCCAGGGAATAAAATGCAGCGGATCTTTCCGTCTCTCAGTGTTGACCTTTTCCAAAAGAAAAGAAAAAACACATTCCCACGGGAAACTCCGACAACCCAACAAATGGCAGCGTGTGCTGCTCACATCCGGCACTGTTACACCTGAGGCTGTTTATTCCATCTTCTGCTCCGCAGCTTTTTATTCGCACACAGTGGAGACATGGGCCAGAGGGATCGACGCTAAAACCCAAAGGTCAGCGTCTCACCTCTGCCACCCTGTGGTGAAGGGTGTCAGAGGAACTACACGGCCACCACTGTGTTATTAATTCCCATGAAAATCGCAGGTTGGCGGGGAGGCTGCCCACAGACAATTACAGGTCATCCAGGCTCGCTGCCACGCCGCTGTTGTCTGTGGAAATTGCAAGCTGTTGCTTAAGAGCCCAGGAGAGTGGCTTTAATTAAAGGCTGCAGTCACCGACTGCTGCCGGCAATCAGCAGACGCCTGCTCTACCTGCCCCGCCACCCCCCACCCCCCAACCCCCTCTCTGAGACGTCCTTCCTTTTCTGATTCGTTCAGCTCCAGCTCCGCGTACATTCACATTATTGGAGGTTCCCGCTCTTCACGTCGCAGCTGCTGAAGCTGCAGAAGCTGCCGAAGCTGCTGAAGCTGCTGAAGCTGCTGAAGCTGATCGCTCACTTCGTTGGTTCAAGTTTGTCCAGTGAGCTTCAGGAAAACGAGAGTCCCTGTCCACGCTCAATGTCTGTGGACGGATTTACCCCGACGTGACAAAGACGCAGTGTCGGCACAAAAAATGTCTCCTGGCTCCATGGACATGTGGTAAACTGAGGACATCGTGCTCCACAGGGGATGAACCGTCTTGATTGTTTGCCGCACATATCTGGAACATATGGGCTGTCCACATACTTTTGGCCATGTTTTGAAACCTGAAGGCGCAGTTTTCATTTGAATCATGAATATTATCTATTAACAACTATATTATTGACTTTAAGCTTTAATTAGTAAAATTAACTGTTCTACTTCTGATCTGTAACTCTGTTTAGTGATCACTTTATTCCTCGTTGATTCAGGCTCCCCCCCCTCTCCACCCGACACCCAACCCCCCTACGCCCATTCTGGCCATCTCTGGCTCTCATTTTCTCCCCCATCTCCATCTGTGTGTGAGTGTGTGTGTGAGTGTGTGTGTGTGTGTGTGTGTGTGTGTGTGTGCGTGTGTGTGTGTGTGTGTGTGTGTTGGATTGATTGTACCTCAGGTTACATATTCCGTCCACATTTCTGATCTCTGTCGCTCGCCTCTCCTCCACATTCGTCTCTGGAGTGGCGGCCGACCGCAGGCTATTACTGTCTCATTAAAGGGAGGCTGGGGAGACGCGGGCCTGATAAATCAATCAAAGCTCCCCTCGCTGTGCCACGGGGAGACGGATCGAGGTGGATATTGTCCCAGTGAGAGAGTATCCCAGGGTGCAGCTCCTCCAAATGGTGTCAGAGGACGTATGTGCTGAGGCAGCACGCTGACTCCAACAATCACCGAGCTTCTATTTTCATACATTTAGTGGGATTACGGCGGCAGCAGAGCGACAGTCTGAGCTTTCATTATGTCGTATCACACACACGCCACAGAAATAACAGTTGTCATCTGAAGGGAGTCGAGTCTGATGCTTCCTCGAGACATTTCATCTCCGCTTCTCCACCGGGGCTCTGGAACAGCTGGACAGACTCAGGACATCTGGGCTGAAGCTAAACGACAGAAAAATAATAATGAACTAGTATTTAATGAAAAAAATTAATATTTTACAAAACTGTCCATTTTCACAAATTCGTATTGACACTGCACTGTTCATAAATCAAACTTCTGCGTTTGACATATTTAAAGAGACACCTCAGTCTAAACTAGTTCCTCTGATATGACCTCTGACCCTGACAGACAGACAAACACAAAAAAATACATTTTTAGAAATAAAATATTACTCTTCCTATGAATGTAGACGTGTCTCCACCTGGTCCTGTCGTCCCCTGCTCGTGTCCACCCACACACCTGTTCCTCGTGTCCTCGTCACCCAGGTCCGTCATCAGGAGAACAGCAGCGGCGTCACGTTTCAGTCAATGACTGTAACTCGAGGATCAGAGTAGTTACATTGTGTGGACATGTTTTACACCTGGGGTTAAAAAAACAAGCTGATGTAAAATAAAGCAGGTGATTTTATCTGTGTGTTGTAACTTCAGTGTAAGTTTGTGTTAAAGTTAGAGTGATTGAGTGAGTCGCCA
>JAFBJQ010000157.1:265109-290014 GCA_016785345.1 Trinectes maculatus
TGTGTGTGTGTGTGTGTGTGTGTGTGTGTGTGTGTGTGTGTGTGAGTGAGCAGTAGGAGCCATGCTGACTAATTAAAGCCCCTCCAGCGAACTGAGCCACACACACACACACACACACACACACACACACACACTGCTCCTCCGTTAATGACCTCTGACAGCAGGCATGAGGCTTCTGGTTGGAACTAACTGCTTTTGGATCACTACAGCTGTGACATTAATAGCGTGTGTATAATGTGTGTACTCGTGTGCGTGCGTGTGTATATTTACAGCGAGTGGTTAAAATAAAAGGAAAAGTCCACTCAAAGAGATGTTTCAGTTTCCATCCAATTATCCGGCGAGGAAGCGAAGAGCCGCCGCCGCCGCCGCCGCCAACACCGTTTTGTGGGAAACAGCGGCGCTGCAGAGGCGGAGCTGTTAAGCTCCGAGCTTCGACTCGCTCGCTGATCATTCAAGAGAGATCCTGTTGTGTGCGCTTCCTCCAAAAGCCCAGTTTGCTGCTTCTTCTTCTTCTTGACTGTCTGACTGTTAAAATATGCTGATGAAGGAGGGAAACAGCTGGAGAGCAGTGGTTTGATACCAGAGGGAAGCAGGCTTCTTGTTAGCCTGCCTCTCTGCCTGATGTGATCAGACATCCCATCCACAAACAAAGTGCTTACCCATAATCCATCAGTGCAGGTGTGTGCATAGACGCGAGCAGCAGAGCGGGTTGTTAATCCTCCAGACAACCGGCGCACAAACACTGTTCAACAAAACCAATGAAAGTTTTAGCTTTGATGAAAACAGACAAATATTTAATCAAAACAAAGTGCAACTTGATGATGAGTGTGAGTGTCACGTGATTAATATCACATGACAAAGCAGTGACCTTCACATGGGTTTTATTGAGGGATGTTCAATATTGGCTTTTTTACCGATATCCGATATTGTCCAACTCGATATATGCAGTAAAAAAAAACTAAATCATTTCAGGTAAACAAACAAAATTGAACAAAACAAAAGTATCTCAAAAATTCTACATCACATTGTGACGTTTTGAGTTAGAGGAGAAGTAGCAGAAGAGTTTGATGTATAATATCTGCATGTTGTGTAAAAGTTGTGTCATTAAAAAAGCAAATATTGGCAAATATCGGCCAATAATATTGGACATCTCTACATTTAGCTTGTTGTTGAATTTCCGTCTCCTGTTAACATTAAGCGTTGTGGTTCTGGCTGAGGCGTATGTGTGCTCATAACACATTATTTCCCTGTGTTTAATGGCGTCACCGCACAGCGAACCTGTGGCCTTGTTGTATTCCAGCAGAGTGACGCTGTCGGGCTGGAGAGGAGATGGTGGTTAATCGGGGAGAAGTAGTTAAGTTGTGCCTCAGGGCTCCTGCAGGTTCATCCAGGCTTGTCAGTAATAATGTAAAGTACAGTTCATGGGACTTGTTGTAAATGAGCTGCAATAACTGGTACAGTAATTTAAAATGTACCTATGTTGAGGGGTTTTTTTTGCGTTTTGTCTGAGCTCGTCATCGGGGGGCGACACTCAGCTGTCACTCCCACATGTCGAGCAGTAAAATGAGCTCAGTCAGCACAGCCGGTCACAGCCTGACTGTTGTAATCGCACACACTCCGAGTCCAGGCTGAGGAACCAGCGTGACGCAACGTGAAGGGAGGACAGGGCCCAGGAAATGAGACGGGCCAGTTTCTAAATGTGGCGGCGGAGAGTGGGAGCGCTGAGAGGTGTACGGCGACAAAGAGGGGACATCAGTCGCACGCAGCAAACGCTCACCTGATTGTCCCTGCATATTGTCAAGTGTACATTACGCTGCAGGGAGAAGAGCTGGCAGGAGGAGGCAGCGACGAGCCACTCTGGCCTGTTAACGCTCAGTCACACAGCCCGAGCTGTTTCTAATGGCCTCGCCAAAACTTTTCATTTTATAATTGGCAGGCGGCCGCGCTGAGATTGATAAATGAGTGTCAGCCGTCAGCAATTCCCCGAGCCGGAGATGCCAGCGATGGAGAGCGGGAATCAAAATAATTAAAATAAATAAGGTGCCAAGTGATGGCAGCGCTGCCTCCAACATGGCGGATGAAAGCTGCCAGATAAAGAGGAGGGGTGGGGGGGTGGTTCGAGTGTCAGTCTTCACCTCCTCTCCAGGACCTCTCACCGCTAAACCGTTATTAGTGACAAAAACCTGCCAGCTCGTCCGTCGCCTGTGTGTGTGTGTGTGTCTGTGTGTGTGTGTGTGTGTGTTAGCAGAGGCCTGATTGTCTGATTGAAACAATGCAGCAGTAATCAGTGGGAGTTTACACCTCGGGAGAAGCTAATTTTCACTTTCCCGTCTGCCCTGTTCTGTTTGTGTGTTGTTGCACGTGTGATCATGTGATCATGTGATCAGTGTCATGAAGCAGCAGGTGTGTTAACCTGCGTTAGCGCCTCGTCACCTGAGCTGTGATTATCCGGATGAGGCTCATCATGTTTACGTCCAGCAGCTGTGGTTGTTGCACTGAAAAAAAGACCTGAAACAAAATGAATCCTTTGTCTCATCGTCGGAAAAATGTCGCTTTCCTGAAAATAAAATATAAATAAAAACAATATGGCTGTGTCCGAAATCGTCCCCTACTCCCTACTCCCTACATAGGGGATATAAATGTAGTGGACTATGTAGTGAGCTCAACAGAAAAATCTTTCGGACACTACTCTCTGCGCCGGTAATTACGTCATCGCTGTCGCACAATTAAAACGTACCACATTATTGTCGTCTCACAAAATACTTGTTTGTTTACCATTGCATTTTTATTAAATTAGAGGCTTTTGATTACTTTCCTGTACTTTTTATTTTCGTATTTTGTTATATTTTATAATATTTATGTATATTTCCCTCCCGTCTGTCCACTATTTTCACTTCCGCGCAGCCCAGAGAATTTCTGGCAATGCATGATGGGATATCTTGGTCCGGTTAGTGACCATCGGATGTTCACTACATTTCGCGGTGAATTGTGGGATACATTGAGTGCACTATATAGTGGACATGCTATGATCCCTAAGGTTTCGGACACCACTACAAAATGGCGTGCTCACAATATAGTGCACTATATAGGGGTTAGGGGGCGATTTCGGACACAGCCTATGTCTTTTCTTCTCATGGAATATAACTTACAGTGAAACCAAAGACTGCACACACACACACACAAACACACACACACTGCTTCTCTGTTGTCTGTGTTATGTATCTACTGCGGCTCTGCGGCCATGTTGTGTGTGTGTGTGTTGTGCGATGCTACGTGAGGTGGCAGCAGAGCAGACAGGTGAAAGCCACTTAGTCGTCACTAAAAACCACCTGCGAGCTCCCAACATGCTCATTAGCACCTTTTTGCTCCTCTAATCACTCGCCCCGCTGCTCCTCTGTCGCCATCAGACCCTCCACCCCCCCCACCGGCGGCAGGCTTTGTTGTGAAATGTCAAATTGCCGTCGAGTGGCTGACGAACGCTGACGCTGATTACAGAGTGAGGCCTGGCCATGCGGCTGAGGCCTGGTAGAGCAGGAGAGGGATGCAAACGAGAAGTTCCTTCAGGCTGTCGCTCAGAGCCATTATTATCCCTCCGCAGGTTGCCAGGTCTGAAACGGACCCCTGCGTTTCATAACCTGATCCACAGGCATCAAACTGCAGTACTCGTCACACACAGCTGAATGAAGATGTCTGCCTTTTTGTTTTATTTTGATAATTTTCTTAAAATCCGTGAATCTGATGAGTCCACTCGTCAGTGAGTTGACTGACAGGCGAATGGCAGCTGACATCAGGACAGAGTGTTTCCCAGCTGTGGCTCATCCTGCTCGGACGGAAACTGTTTCCTCACTCGGTGACGCGAGAGATTTAAGTTTGATAATTATTTCAAAACTCGCTTTTAAAAATGGATGTTTTTCAAGAGGGATCTTGTTGTGACCATCAGAACATTTCCCTCCGCTGACAGAACAACATGAAATATCCCTGTGTAAACATGAACTCTATTGGGTTTATTATGATGTATGTTTTTTATGATTTATTATTTTATATTTAGTTTTTAAGGAATTTCTATATATTTAATTAAATCTGGAGAATCTGAGCCTCAATAGATCCAATAAGATTTTTCTAAAAAATAAAAAAAAATCATCAGCCGCATCTGTTCCAGCTACAGCGCAAATAAGACACCAGCAGGTTCTGACATGTCTTAAACTGTAGCTGCTGACACACAATACACTGTCATGAAAAACCTGTGTGTGTGTGTGTGTGTGTGTGCGTGTGTGTGTGTGTCTTTTCTTTTGTCACAAAGCCAGGCCCGGGGAAATGAAACCAGCGGAGTTTGAGTTTTCAGTCCTTCAACTTTTCTTTCATTTATTCTTGCAGGAATAAAGAGGAGCAGGAAGGGGAGGAGGTTCAGCGGCGGCGGCGGCGGCGGCGTCATGTCTCTGTAAAGAGAACGTTCAGCAGGGAGCGCCCAGTCGCCTTCCATTTTATTTCCTTAGATATGAGCCTGAATAAGGTCAGAGAATAACCTTTGAAGTAGTGCAATATAAACCACACACGGGCTGACTGAGAGACACAGTCTGTGTGTGTGTGTGTGTGTGTGTGTGTGTGTGTGTGTGTGCACTGTGACATTTCCTCAATCCTGTAATTTGAAGGCGAACCACTTTAGAGATATTGGAGGTGGAAGGACGTGTGTGTGTGGGTCCCAGTGTTTTACAGGAGTTCATCATCTGCTGACCTTCTCGGCCACAAAGCCACAAACTAACAGGACGGAAAGAGGCGGGAAAAGGAAGACACTTCGTCTCGTCCTCAGTCGAGACGTTGATGTGTGTCCTGCAGCAGCTGGTGATCAAAGACGGCAGAGCGACTCCGCTGCTTCCTGGACAAACTGCTTCCATCGTTATTAATGATCTGTTCACTGTGTGTTGTGTCGTTAGAAATAAAGGGAGCAGCAACAAAAGGACTTTTAACACGCCGACATGTATTCATCAACAAAAAAGACACACTACGCTCATTTCCAGATCGATATTTTTATTTCAAGACTTATTTCAAGAAAGAAAGAAAGAAAAAAGAAAATTGGAGACAAAACAAACATCTGCAGGGACGTCCATCACCAGCGTGTTGTGTTAAGATCCTTATATACGTACATTTTCTATGTGTGACAGCTGATCAGTTTAAACATAACTGTCTTTCCTTTTTCCACTCGGAAGTGTACTCCTGAACCTTTTGATTCCGCTCCATGTGATATCGTCATTGTGTGTTGAGGATTCCGTCTGATCCAGGTTCCCTGCATCTCTGTTGGACCTCGGTGCTCCAGGCCAGAGATGCTCCATCAGTCCCACGTTTTTATTTTCAGAAGACGCTTTGTTTGCATCGGCTCCCCCAAGAGGAGAAAAGCAGTGCGACAGATGTCGTCCATGTTGGCTCAGGGCGTTCCTGATCAGCCAGCAGTGACGAAACAACCATCATCCCATCATCAGAGCGCACACGCACACACACACACACACACACACACACACACAGTACGTATATACTACCATATGCACACAAGTATGCATATCTGCAAGTTGTGTAGCAATGAAAACACACAGAATTTGAGTACAGACACACTCACACACATCCACACTCAAACCACCACAGGGAGTAAATGGACTGCGGTTGCCATAGAAACAGCTGAGTCCCACAACATCCATTCCAGAGAGCCTTCAGAGAAAAAGAAGTGTTTGTCTCATTTTTCAGATGTGTGTACGTGTGTGTTTCTTAACATAGGAGACCCCAAACACACACACACACACACACACATATATACTGAGAGTCACTGTGTGTGTGTGTGTGTGTGTGTGTGTGTGTGTGTGTGTGTGTGTGTGTGTGTGCTGGTGTGGTGGATCCCCCTCTGTGATCACAAAGAGCAGCTCTCATCCCTGAGAATCCCATTTCACAGCCGGGCTTAGTGATGCTGGTGTGTTATCGTGTGTGTGTGTCTGTGCATGTGTGTGTTGCAGTGGTGGCAGTGTGGAGGGGTGGGGGTGGGGGGTGTTGGTGGGGGTGGGGGGGGTGGGGGTGGGGGGTTATTTCAAATAAGATGTGAAATTCCTTCAACACAGCACCAGTTTCTGAGATAAACAGAGTGTGAAGCATCTTATTGAGTTTTATGAGAACAGTCGAGTACAGATTTACATTTTCAACAAGTCCAACGTCTTCAGTGTCTCGTCTCGTCTCGTCTCGTCTCGTCCCACGAACACAACGTGAGCAGGTCCTCAGCTGCTGCTTGAGTCAAACTTCCAACTTTAAATTACAGTTTCCATGATCTCATAACGTTGATCTATTTCACTGGATGTTCATGCAGTAAGAACTGAGCATTCATCATTCTGACGGCTGCTTCAGAGCTGCTTAGATGACTAATGAAAATCAATAGTCCGTTAGTATTCCTGTTTAAAGCAGCTGTCCAACAGCTACGCACTTTACCAATAACATATTCACATTTCCATGATGGGAACCTGTTTTAAAGGCCTGTGGGTTTTTTTAAACAAACTGTTGTCTGGTTGGTTTTTGAAGAACACAAAGGCCAGTGTGTCAAAAACTGTCATAAAAACACAACTCTGAATGTGTCGAACCTGTATGGGGACGGGGATGGTTGAAGAAGTTGTCGGGCGTCGGTGAATGTGTGTTGTCAGTAAACTGGCCTTGCTCAAACGCTTGATGTAACACATTAGTTACATTTGGCAACGTAGCAGGATGTGTTGCTATGACTACAGGTGCCAGGCTTTTACCAACGCAGACCATGTCCTTCCTCATGGACCTGCGCCTCCTGTGTGTCCGGAGGGCATTACAGGAAAGTGGCCGGTGAGTGGGTGAGTGATGTTTTCAGTGCTGTTGTCGCTGACGCAGCTGGAACTCTGGTCAAGATCCTTCAATGACAGATGGAACAACGCGATAAAGAGTGAAACTGTGTGACGCTCTCCGATAATACGACAGGGAATCCTGGGAAAACCAGTTCCTCTTTGAGTCACTTTCTGTGATTCTGGAATCTGCTGTCAAAGAGATGCAGGTGGAAATGAAACGCTGTTCGAGAAAGAGAGAAAAACAGATAATGACAGATTATCTTCTGAAACACATGAGAAGTGTTGATTTGCATTTGAAACAATTGGAATGATCTGACAACAGTTTGATTCCCCCACTCGTCTTAAAAAAACATTCTCACATCAGAGAACCAGGCGGCTTCAGATGGAGATGAGAGTTTATGGGTTTGGTGAAGGTTAAATTTCTCTGTGAAGAAGAAGACAGTCACGCGCTGCTCAGCTGAGGCTTCACTGGCAAATGATGCTGCTCCTGGATCAGGATCAGAGAGGTCAAAGGAGAATAAAAGGATCATGATGATGGAGGACGATGGAGGAAACTGGAAGCTGTGAATGAGAGCGGAGCAGTCTGAGGCTTTAAACAGACAAACCCTTCACACAGAGAAGATAAAGGAGACAAAGACTCTCCAACAGGATCCATACCGAGATCACCTGCAGAACACCAATCTGAACATCTCCACACAGCTGCTGCTCATTCAACTCCTCCAGCCAGAAGGTGGACGAGTGGGAGGAGTCCGACGGTTTCCACATCACCAACATGGCAACTGCCACCAGAACATGATGCAGTGTGTGTGTGTGTGTGTGTGTGTGTGTGTGTGTGTGCGTGTGTGCGTGTGTGTGTGTGTGTGTGAGTGAGTGACCGGAGATCACAGATGGCTGGCGACTGCAGATCTGTGATCCACAGCATCCTTTCACACTAATGTTTTTTTTTTTTTGGTTTTTTTTAGCATCTTAATGTTGATTTTCTGGCTCTCCACCTGCAGGAGGCAGGAGAGAAGACACGTTTTAAATGAGTCTTTGACTCATCCACTCACATTCAACGTTCAAACTTTCTCTCATATTAAAGGAAACCGTCACATTTATGTCTCACTTTCACAGTTTTTTTTCCCCTTCTGCCTTCAGACGAGCCAAACGCGGCACTAACGCTCACTGAAAGAGAAATTAAAGCTGAATTTATTGGTTACGGTGTAAAAACACCAGATGAAACTCTTCGTTTGACCCCTGACGACTTCATAACGACGTCACCCTGCACTGTGATGGTCGTACTGCTGTTAACAGGCTTACTGCAAGTGGAGCCTGTGATGTAACATTTGTCCTGCTGGTGGCACCGGAGCAAAGTTCATTAAAGATTGAAATCAAAAGTCGCGGAGTCATTAACGTTAAAAGGATTCATCCTCTGGGGGGAAGGAATGGACTCAGTAAACATCATGATCATCAGATTTATGAGTCTGGTGCAGTGAGTCACAAACACAATCAGCCACAACACAGACTCCGGATGGACACACACATACAGTATATATACTGTATATATATACATACAAATATACATAGCATATATATGTGTGTGTGTGTGTGTGAATTTAATCGTAATAGTTATATATTATTATTACATTGTATTTATATTACACGTGAATACGTGCAGGAGTTCATTTTGTGAAGAGGATCATGTTTGATGATAGAGATGTTTATAAGCATGAAGAGACAGAGACTGACTTTATTGACCTATGACCTGTGACCTGTCATGTGACAGCAGACTGGGACTAACAGTACATATATATATGTACATGGTTTTAATGTAAGAACTCATATCTTCTCCTGCTCTGAGCAAATTCCGGCATCTGGACTCAACCCGGACACGTTAAGTTTTTCGATACACTCTGAAAACAAAACAAACAAAACCAAACCAAACGTTCTTCCTGATCGGAGGCATTCAATCGTGATATCGTAGTGTTTGTTTTCATCAGACTCTGTCTCGTAATCACTTTCCTCACGCGCCAGCGTTTTCGCCTGGGTTTCTTTTTGAAGTGGGTCATTTCCACTCAGGTGTGAAACGAACTAAATCGAGGGAGCCGTCGTGTTTTAGCTGCACAGCCTGCAGGGCATCGATGCATCGGCCGCTCCGGGTCATGTGGTCTCAGCGTGGCGCTGGAGCAGGTGAAGCAGGTGATCGGCTGTTGCTCCTGTTGTTTACATCCTCGAGGCGAGTGTGTGTTTGTGTGTGAGTGAGTGTTGGCTCACAGCGTAACACTGACAGGGTTCTGACCGAGGGACTAAAAGGGAACTCTGATCCAGTGGAGCTCAGTCCATTAGACCGAGTTTCCTGCGATCAGTTCCGAGTCATTTATCAATCGACCAACCAGCCGGAGCCGAGCGGAGCACCTGCTCCAAGGCCTCGCTCGCGCCTTTCCTTTCTCCTCCACATTGTTTTTCCGATGACTCTTGTGGTCGGAAATCGTTGGGGTGGTTCGGATCATTTCCCCTGCCCGCCGGTCTGACGCCTCCCTGGTTCACGGGGCCGCTGTGTTAAATGATAAGTTGTGTGTTAAATGTGGGTTAAATGTCAGAGAGGCCGAGAGTGAAGATCTGAGTTTCGTACAAATCAACCCGCTTTTTTTAAAAGATAATTTTAGTTCAGCAGATGGTTTGAATCAGATAAACAGATTCAAACCAGAGGGAAATAACATTTCAGCAGAGAAAACGTAGTGTTTTTTTTTTTTAACACATGGAGATGGTTCGTGCTGAATTGTTTGGCACAACACGTCATATCTGCCGTTTGCCAATTCCTGCTATAATGACGAGTGTGAGATTTACAGAGCAAAGTTTTTAGCTCTATGCAAACACAACGTTTCATTATCACAACTCTGCAAACAGAGAAAAAACTGTAACTTAATATTCCTCTCAAAAAGGAATCTATTGTACAAACGTTGAAAAAACAAAACTACAAAGTTAAACCTGCAGGGTTCCTCCTCTGAGGATCAGCTGATGTAAGCATCTTACAACCTGTCCAGTATCTAATATCTGTGAGTGTATTTTGTGTCTGTAATTCATCTGTATTAAAAGCCGTATGTGATACATACTGGTTTATACTTTGAATTATACTGTTAGTGTCATTTATGTACAAACTCCTTGAGAAGATTGTTTACAGTCAACTCATGGTTTTTCTGGAAGAGGACAATATTCTGGAGGTTTTCCAATAAAATCCAATAAAAAACTTTGCACAGCACTCAGCAGTCAGCTCTCTTAAAAGTTTTTAATGATGGCCTTTCTATCTACTGACTCCAGTGACTGTGTTGATCTTTTACTTCTTGATTTGACAGCTGCCTTTGACACAGTGGACCATGACATCCTGATCTCTCGTTTGGGGCAGTGGGTGGGCATTGGGGGGCATTGTACTGAAATGGTTCAGGTCTTATTTGACTGATTGATCATGTTGTATCAGCTTTGGTGACTCACACTCATCCTCTGCTCCTCCTGTGTGGGGTACCTCAGGGCTCAGTTTTAGCTCCCCTGTTATTTTCACTTTATTTGCTCCCTCTCGCTTCCATACTATGAAACATGGCATCGCTTTTACTGCTATGCAGATGATAGCCACATCTACACTCTTTAACTGGCACATGTAAATATGCCATGTAAATAATTCCCCCATTTTAGCGTCACTCCACACTGGCTGCCGGTATATTTTAAGATTCATTTTTAAATTATTTTATTCACTTTTAAATCCATCAGTGGACTTGCCTCGCCTTACCTTTCGGAGGTGCTACAACCCTACATGCCCACCCGCTCTGTCAGGTCAGCTGATCAGCTGCTCCTGATTGTACCTAAGACCAAGCATACGCTTAGAGGGCTCATGCTTTTGCTGTAGCAGCCCCCAAGCTATGGAACAATCTGCCCCTGCACTTTAGACAGGTTTCTACACTGTCTGCTTTTAAATCTCTTCTTAAAACGCACGTCTTCTCCTAGACTGTTGATTTTATTCTGTTTTATTGTCCTTTTTAATTGTATACTGTATTTATTGTATGCCTTTTATTACTATTTTTTTTAATTTATGTTTTGTTATCAGATCTATTTATTTTATTGTATTTATTTTATTCCTGTACAGCACTGAAAGTGTTAAAGGGTTCTATAAATAGAGCTGGATTTAAATTAAACAGTCTTAAATTAAACGTCTTATGATATGATACATGAATATATTTCTCCAAACGTTCAACAATGGCCTCCTTTTTTTTTGAGTTCTCTTAAAACTTTTTGTTTTTCAAGATGTGAAGACAGAGGGAAAAAAACCCACAAAGTGTTAGAATGTCAGAAACATTAAATAAGCACACAAAGAACTTGTCTGCAACAAAGGTCTGATTTGACTGAGATGCGACTGTCTGTTGTGTTCAGACGACGCTCAGGTGGATTTGATTGACTCATCAGAGGCTCGTTAAAGTGACGGCGTTCACCTGTTGTAGAGAGAAACCTGAGCGTCAGGTCTTCCAGTAGATCACTGTGTAATCAGACGTCGATCATACTCAACCAATAATCAGATTTACCAAGGAGAAACATCTCTCCTCACTGCAGGAGACCGAGTCCAAACGCACCTCACAGCTCGTTGATAAAATGTGTGTATCTCTGTGCATATGGACGTAATCACCGGGTTGTGTTGTTGTTGTTAATGTTGCATCCATTTATCCATATTGGTGCAGATTGTTATGGTCATTTTATGACCTCTTTTAAAAGCTGGCTATTAATTTGTTTTTCTGTGTGTGTGTGTGTGTGTGTGTGTGTGTGCGTCCCATCCCCTCGTATTGTGTATTTGTTCTCCAGTCACCTGAACTCAACCCCTCTGAACAGTTAAGGGCCACATGGAGCCAAATGTTGTGTGACAGAAGCTCTTTGTCGGCTCATGCTGGGATTAACATGGGTCATCAGCTGTGGCACAGACCTGCAGAGTCCGTGCCAGTAAGAGACGACACTGCCATTACAACATTGCAACACGACAACAGACAGGGGACACAACAAATACCAAGATCCCTCCAGGCTCATGGACCTTTTTCCTGTGTTTAACATGATATGATCACTGATCATGAAAAACACCTGTCTGCGCATTGTGGTGTCATCCTGTTTGTGGTGCTGCTGTTCACCTGCACAGCTGTGAATCATCAGGTCGTCGGCGCCTGCACAGCTGTAGCATTTAAACCCAGCTCGTTTACCCCGACCCGGTCAGTCAGTCCACAGTTTCACAGTTTGTTAACAGACGCATATATTTACCACCTCGCCTGCCTCCTGTGGAGGTCACGGGGTCATGTCTGCGTTTTGTTCATTTGGTAACACAAACTAGATTTCATCATAAAAACACAATAGTGACTTTAAAGGGTTACACAATGCTTTTATTTATCAAATGAGCAAAGTGGAAGCTCTAAGATAATGTTACTGCTTTTGAGCATGTTCTTACATCAACAGTTGAAAAGTTTTTCCAATAATTTAAGTTACAACAGAGGTGTGTGTGTGTGTGTGTGTGTGTGTGTGTGTGTGTGTGTGCGCAGACAGGGGATAATTGATTTTTTTTTTTATGGATGTCTGTCTACAAGTCACTCTGGTTTGACCTTTGTTTACAGTGTCAAATGTATGATGTCATGTTTTGCTTTGTAATTCTGGTTGAGGCTGTTTAATAAATCATACTGTTTCACTGTGCACGATGGGAACTTTAGTATACAGTGAACCCTGGTTTATCACGGGGGTTACGTTCCAAAAAGAACCCGTGATAGGCGAAATCCGCAAAGTAGTCAGCTTTAATTTTTACAATTATACAGTACCATAGAACGAAACCAAAGAAAAAAATCCGTGAAACAGCGAAGCCGCAAAAAGTGAACCGCGTTATATATATATATATATATATTCTATCTGTATATGTATATATATATATATATATGTATTTTTTTTTAATATTCATCATTGCTGTGTGCAGATGACATCTGAAGCTGACTGTATGAATTTTCATTTTCTGTCTGTATCGTTTCTTTTTTGTTCTTCAGTTCTATTCACACACACACACACACACACACACTGACACAGCGGGTCGTGTCTCTGCTTGTTTTCAGCATTGATTGCAGAGATCGACCTGCTGAGCGTCACAACATTCAGTCGGTAACAACCAGCCTGCAACTGACAGACGTCTGCATTGATCCCTGCCCCAGTGACTGACTGACTAACAGCCACAGCTGTTTCCTGCCTGGTTATAAAGTAAGACGACTGTTTCCTGTCGGGTTTTAAAGCGGCACGACTGTTTCCTGTCTGGTTATAAAGTAACGTGACTGTTTCCTGTCTGGTTATAAAGTAACGTGACTGTTTCCTGTCTGTTTATATTGTAACACGACTGTTTCCTGTCTGGTTATAAAGAAACACGACTGTTTCCTGTCTGGTTATAAAGAAACACGACTGTTTCCTGTCTGGTAATAAAGTAACACGACTGTTTCCTGTCTGGTTATAAAGTAACACGACTGTTTCCTGTCTGGTAATAAAGTAACACAACTGTTTCCTGGTCTGAAGTTGCACTCGCTCGATTCTCTTGATTCTCTCTGCGATTCATTTCCAGTTGTTGTTGTTTAGTTTTTTTTTTCCTTTGCGGTCGATGAGGTTTCCTTTAATGTTCTCTAATTTTGAAGCTCAGGCGGGGAGAGCGCCTCGTACTCAGCAGGCCGCAGGTTTGATCCCCTCCGCGGGTCATCTTTCAGCGCGGACAACTCGGACGGTGAAAGGGTTGAGGGGTCGAACAGCCACAGCTGTTTCCTGCCTGGTTATAAAGTAACACGACTGTTTCCTGTCTGGTTATAAAGTAACACGACTGTTTCCTGCCTGGTTATAAAGTAACACGACCGTTTCCTGTCGAGTTAAATAGTAACACGACCGTTTCCTGGCGGGTTATAAAGTAACACGACTGTTTCCTGTCTGGTTATAAAGTAACACGACTGTTTCCTGTCTGGTTATAAAGTAACACCACCGTTTCCTGTCGGGTTATAAAGTAACACGACCGTTTCCTGTCGGGTTATAAAGTAACACGACCGTTTCCTGTCTGGTTATAAAGTAACACGACTGTTTCCTGTCTGGTAATAAAGTAACACGACCGTTTCCTGTCTGGTTATATTGAAACACGACCGTTTCCTGTCTGGTTATAAATTAACACGACTGTTTCCTGTCTGGTTATAAAGTAACACGACCGTTTCCTGTCTGGTTATAAAGTAACACGACTGTTTCCTGTCTGGTTATAAAGTAACACGACCGTTTCCTGTCTGGTTATAAAGTAACACCACCGTTTCCTGTCGGGTTATAAAGTAACACGACCGTTTCCTGTCGGGTTATAAAGTAACACGACTGTTTCCTGTCTGGTTATAAAGTAACACGACTGTTTCCTGTCTGGTTATAAAGTAACACGACTGTTTCCTGTCTGGTTATAAAGTAACACGACCGTTTCCTGTCTGGTTATAAAGTAACACGACTGTTTCCTGTCTGGTTATAAAGTAACGCGACTGTTTCCTGTCTGGTTATAAAGTAACGTGACTGTTATAAAGCAACACGACTGTTTCCTGTCTGGTAATAAAGTAACACGACTGTTTCCTGTCTGGTTATAAAGTAACACAACTGTTTCCTGTCTGGTAATAAAGTAACACGACTGTTTCCTGTCTGGTTATAAAGTAACACGACCGTTTCCTGTCTGGTTATAAAGTAACACGACCGTTTCCTGTCTGGTAATAAAGCAACACGACTCTTTCCTGTCTGGTTATAAAGTAACACGACTGTTTCCTGTCTGGTTATAAAGTAGCACGACTGTTTCCTGTCTGGTTATAAAGCGACGTGACTGTTTCCTGGTCTGAAGTTGCACTCGCTCGATTCTCTTTATTCTCTCTGCGATTCATTTCCAGTTGTTGTTGTTTAGTTTTTTTTTCCTTTGCGGTCGATGAGGTTTCCTTTAATGTTCTCTAATTTTGAAGCTCAGGCGGGGAGAGCGCCTCGTACTCAGCAGGCCGCAGGTTTGATCCCCTCCGCGGGTCATCTTTCAGCGCGGACAACTCGGACGGTGAAAGGGTTGAGGGGTCGATAGCTCACTGGGTGACCGCGCTCCATCGACAGGCTGGATAAAAGCTCCTGATTGGCTGCGAGATGTTTTCATGGATTCATATGCAGGGAAACGTTTGGGTTTTATTCATTGTTCATTGGAGGTTTTTGTGTCGGTTCAGTGGGACGATGACGACGTAGACGGTGAAATGTGGGAGTTTTCCCATCAAGTGTCTGAGTGAAACTCGGCCTCAGGCAAAGAAAACACATCATATGGAGAATATCACACGTGTGTTTTTTCTCGGGGACCTCGGCGAGAAACAGTGGCGTGCTGGAAGGTGACTGATGTTTCTGTTGACTCCCGATGATGAACCCTCTGCTTGTTGAGAGCAAACGAAGAGGAACGGCGGCGCCGCGCTCCCACTCTTTATTTATTTGTACAGTTTTATCAGTGCGCCTCTTCAGAGCCGTGTGTTTTCATGGTGAAGTGATCATTTCTTTGGGCTCGAGCAGATTGTTTCCCACCTTCTCCGCTCGTCCTCCCACTCGGAGCTGGAGTGGAGCTCGGCGCCGCGCTCTGAAAAGCGGTTTTCTTGTGGCTTTCGTCGACGAAGGCGAAAATTCACAAAGACCCAGAACATCACATCACCTCCGCGTGCCCCCCTCCTCCCTCCCCCTCTCTGAAATGATTACATGCATTTGAACATGCTCATGTCTGAGATGCAGAGAGAGAGGCAGTGATGGGAGGACGTAAACAGATCTGGTTTCCCTCCTCTGGATTAGATTTTCTTTTCATGGTTTTTATTTCTTTTATTTATTCACCAAACCTTCTACAGTGGAAACACATTCAATAAAGAGACTCCAGTGTGTCTGAGGAACATCTGAACACTGCGTTACCCAGTAACAGGCCAGCTGGGATTCAAACCAGCAACCACTGCCACCTGTTTTCTGACATTAACATAATTCAACCTCGTGCCAACTCACAAACTCACAAAAACCACATTGGTTTGTGTCCTGTAAACTCAGCAGTGAGACGATAACGACAACACATACACATTCACCTCACATGATCACACAATGTCAAACTGCCATTTGACACATTTACGTTTCACTTCACTCAGCAAACAGAGAGAGGACAACAACACAGGTCTGTCAGAGTGTGTCCTTCACTGTGCGCCAGCTGAATCTTTGTAACACAATGTTTACCAGAAAAACAAATATCACACATACACACACACACACACACACACACACATCAGTAGTATTTATAGCAGTGAGTCAGAAGCTGCTGTTTGTGTTTTTGCTTCATCAGACCAACAACACTTTGTCTGGATTCATAAATATCGTCCATTTTGTGCTTTTGTGCTGTTGGTTTTTCTTTCATCCTCAGGACTCTGACATCAGCGTTTAATGAGCTCTCTGCCGTTATCATCGTTTGTGGTAATGCTAATTATTTTTGCATTAAGACTTATTGTGCATTAAGCCTGTGTGTGCAGCAATGAACTGAAACAGGGACACGAGTACGCAGCCGTTTCCAGACGGTTCAGTGATCTGAGCTTATGTGAATGTGTATATGTGTGTGTGTGTGTGTGTGTGTGTCTGTGTGTGTGTGTGTGTGTGTGTATGATATAAAGATGTGTTTTTTCTGTCTCTCTGTTCTGCTCTTGTTCTTCGGCACTGAAACAAACAGTTGTGCGTTTGTTCTGGTGTTTTCTTTCGGATCTTCTCGGAACAGAGCGCCGTCGGTTTGTTTGTCAGCAGCGAGGACGAGAGAATCTGTAACCGACTCCTTGACTTTGCGCCAAAAGACACGCGATGAGCTTCTGAGACGCTAAATGAAAATGATTTGTGTAAGAAACGAACATATGTGAGACAGGAGGACGACTGAACCTTTAGTCTCCGCCCTCTGATTGGATGTGACGTGCGAGTGGTGATGGAGACACTGAGGGACACTGAGGTTATATAACATATGAATAAGGACAAAAGACAAACAAACATCTGAGTGACAGCACCGTGTTATAATGTATCTATCTACACATCAGACTGAATCTGAACACAATCACCAGATCAAATACACAACAACCTGTGACGATGAACAATATGTCTCCACTTCCCCTGAGCTGTCCATCATCATATCTCCTGTCTTTTCTTACATTAACTTACAGCTACAGAGACACTGACCTGATATACGATGTGTTCAGTAACACGTGTTTGTGTGTATGTATGTGTGTGTGTGTGTGTGTGTTGTCCAGCTGGTGTTTGTCTGGTCTCCATCCTGTTTCTGGTTCCTGCAGGAGCTGATCACCATCAGCTGTTACACTCATGCTTCTCCACCAGTGGCTCGTTCAGCAGCTGTTTAGCGGCACCATCTGACTGGTCACATCCAGTCGCCATGGCGCAGCTTTAAATACCTGACGCGTCAGACTGCTGCTCTGATGATGTCACATGTCTGAGCCGCGGCCCGCTAGGTTCAGTGTGCAGGACTTATCGCAGGACAAATGGACCAGGACTGGACCTGGAAACGCTGCCTACAGTTCAGTATGTACAGACATTAAATGCTCATCGTGAGGCAACGAAAAAAAGACAACAGCTGCCAGTTTGAGATGATTATACTCTCATGAAAACACAATTGTGATAATCATCTATTCTGGATGCTCATAAATCCTACACATTGCACCTTTATGCCGGCATTATACAGCGTGGTTATGGCAACAGAACGTACAGTGAGTCACCAGCTGCGTGGAATAAATCTTTCTTATTCTCCTTTTTATGATTCCTACTTAAACCTCGTGTTTTTCCAGACGGTACAAAAACAAAAAGACCAAAAAAACCACGGGCTCCATGAGACGAGAAGCCAAATCACATAAGGTGATCAAAGTTTCTAGTTTTTGGCCGAAGTGACCCTTTAACACAGAGTCTGCACCAGCTGCACTTGAATATGTTGATGGAAGTGAGGACGGTGTCACTGCTCTGCCACCTGACCCCATACCTGACCCCCCACCCCCACCCCGCTGCAGAGAGTGATAATCAGGTTTTGTTTAGCACCGCGTCGTCATAAAAACTACAATAGCAGCAGCCATGTTTAATATTCCTCCCTGTACATCAGATATCCTCTTTTTGCATGGAATCTGATATTTGCCCTGTTAATATTCCCCAGCTGCCATCACACACACCAACAAATAAATAAATAAATACAAACATTTTAGACTTTGACCAAGAAAATGACGCCTGGGAGGCGTTTTCACTACAGGGGCCGCAGCCGCAGCGAGGAGGCTGAGGTAGAGCCACAGTGACCCCTAGAGGGCGGAGGGGGAAGTGCTGCAGAGGGAGTTGGGCGAGAGAGGAGGAGGAGAAAAAAATCAGTGACAGAGAAATGTGGAGGGGGGGGATCCAGGCACAGAAAGAAGAAAAGAGTGAATCTGGCCATAACGTTACAACCCCAGTCTACATGATCCGGAAAATTTATTTTCATTTGCTCTGACACTAAACTTAAAAAAAAAAAATGTGGATCTCAAACAGTTCCTGTTTTGCCTCTGCAGAAAAAGTTTATGCTCTACTGGCCCCGTCCACCAGCGTAATCAGCCAATCAATCAATCAATCAATCAATTCATTTGACAACAGAGCAGATTTGGTCCTGCACACTCACTCTTCCAGGAGTGAAAATGAATGTGACGATCCAGAAACATCTCGCTGCCACTTTCTTCGCTCTGACTTTTTGGTTTTTTTCCTGTAAACGATAACGTCTAATCAGGATGCGCTGCTGTTACCCGCGGGAGTCAATAGCAGTTTGCGTTATATAATACTGCATCATGGATGCTGAGGTCTGAGCGAATCCAAGACACTGTGATTATACAGGTCACTGTTATAAAAAGACGATTATACAATAGCAATTATGTAATCAGCGAGTCAAACTTCAGAACAAAAGATAATGGGACAAAGGGTGAAGCGTGTAGGCAGGAGGAAGAGCACAGTGTGTGTGTGTGTGGTGTGTGTGTGTGTGTGTGTGTGTGTGTGTGTGTGTGTGTGTGTGTGTAGTCATGTTCCTAAATGTCTCTCTTAAACACTCCTAAAACGTTTTCTAATGTAAAATAAAATTCCACATATCAGACATTGTGTTGGGTATAAAGATGAATTCCACCTAATCTGTACCAGGATGCTGAGTGGAGACACATCATGTCTTCAAAAAACAACATTTTCGACTGGAATGAAAAATGAGCACATGAGAAATGATTTTCGCTCAGTCGGTCAATGGTCAATAAGTTTGTCCACATACTTTTGACCAGAACAGGGAAATCCTCAGGTGCAGCGGCTGTGAGGAGGCTTCATCCTCCCCTGATGCTGCACCTGACAGTTTCCACAGGTCCAACACAACCGTCCTCCGACTTTAACGAGTTTCCACCCGACCGTTTCCTCCCTCCTGGTGTTTGTCGAGAGGTCGAGGAGCTGCCAACCCAGACGACCGGCGGACGCCAGCCAGAGCAGCTGTCTGACCATATTGGCGTGGCTGTTAATTACCCCCCAGTTTCCTGCAACAACACAGGCTCAGGGCAGCCACCATATTGCCACCATATCGTCATGACAACACACCAAACTGACACTGCAGGGCCCGGAGTGTGGCCCCGAGTCTGTGGTGGCATATTTTCCATGATGTTAATGAATAGAAGGGGGAAATAATTACACCGCTGCAGCCACCATACCTACTCCATCTGTGTGTGTGTGTGTGTGTGTGTGTGTGTGTGTGTGTGTGTGTGTGTTGATGTGGGTACCCAGAGCTTTGTGGTGAGCGCCACGCGATTCCATTCCAGATGAAATGGGATAGCAACACAATTATCTAAAGTCCAATTCTTTGAGGCCTATTGTGTCTGTAAACTGAGCCTGAGCAAAGGATTAATGTGTCTGTGGGGTTTAGAGAGGAGGGAAGGAGGGATGAAGGAAGGAGGGTTTGGGGGGGTGGGGAGCGGGGGGGCAGTGAAAGCTGTTGCTTCATCTCTCTGGTGAATAGACTCTAAGCTCTCACCATCAGCGGGTGGAGAGAGGGAAGAGAGAGAGAGAGGCAAGAGGGAGAGAAAATCTGATCTGGAGGCAGCTGGAAAAAAAGAAGAAGAGAAAAGAAGAAAAGACACGAGAGAACAAAAACAAGGCTCAATTATACTGTCAAACATAATGAATGTTACAAACATAACGAGTGGTAACCACACCGCCCACCCAGAGAGACGGAGGAGGGGGGAGGGAGAGAGACAAAGAGAACGGGAGACATTCGGGGAGGGACAGAGGGGGCTGCAATCAACTATCGGAGCCGTTGCCACGGCAACAGATTGGCAAAAAAAAAAGAAGATGGTCAGTTCTCCCAGGATGCTCTGTTCCCCTCATCGGGTACAATTTAGCATCCGATGATGAAATGGCGAGAAAGAGGCCGAATCTCCAGATGAGGGTTTGGATGTTTTCACTGAGGCGACAGCAGCAGAAGAACAACAACACAGGAACAACGTGAGCTCCAGCGGCGGTGGAACAGGGTGGACGAGTGACGACTGACGCCTCAGCCAGTGAATAATAATAATACAGCACTCGCAGTACTACTGGTAGAAGCAGTAGAAGTAGTGGGAGTAAAAGTCTTAGTATTACTGGTAGTATGAAGGTGATAGTAATTATAAAATGCAGTAAAAGCAGTGTGGTGGGATCAGCAGCGGGGGGGGGGTAGTTTATGGCTGATGCTGATTGGCTGGCAGTGAAGACGAGCACCTGAATGCAGCATCTGGCCGGTGGAGACGGGAACTGATGAGAACTTCTCTCATGTTTTTTTTCCAGGATGTGAATTCAATAGTGGGGAGAGAAAAAAACAGAAAAAAACAAAAACAGAAAAAAACATTTTGCCTGAAGTCAGAATTTCAACAAAACCAAAATCCATATCTACATTCACCCGCAACAGCAGAGACCCGACACCCCCTCCCTCACCCCCCCCTCACCCCCTCCCTCACCAAAAAACAAAAACACAAAACTTTTCCGTCCGATGTGAAGCCCTCAGGCTGTTGTTACTCTGCTGGTGTGATGGAGGTTTTTTTTCTTTCTGTCTTTCTGCTGCACAACAGCAACAGCAACAAACTGCTTCTCTGTCGAATCAAACCCACAATGCACCTGCTGTAAGTGAAAATACCAACACCAAACCAGGCTTAAGATGATCAAAACAACAAGTGCATCGAAGATGCGCTCACGACAACATCAGACAACAGGGTCATGTGGCGATTTGAGTCCTGATTGGAACGAGTCATAGCAACGTGCCGATCTCGTCACTCCACGAATTAAACACATTCCTGAAACGACGTGTCGTTATCAGGCCGAGAAGCACCCGGGTCTGAGTGAAGACGTGAAATTCTCCACTCGTTTCTCTGGTGGACTGAGACTCTGAAGACTCCACATCTCATCCATACACACAACACAAACACAAAGCGCCGCGCTGACAAACTGACAAACGCCGTCTGTGCTGGTTTCAGCCTGACACAGCTGTAATTTCCCTTTAAGTGGAAACAGTGAACGCACCTCACTGCTGTTCAATAACAAATATCAAATATACAATACACACATATGAACGCTCGGTGGAGTCGTCATTCATTGGTGGATTCGGGAATTGGCGGCTACTTCCAGTGTACGAAACGCTGACTGTGCGTTTTACGGTGAGGTTGGAATACATGTTCACATCTGTCCCCGGTTAATGAATCTGATGTGGTTTTGCGTTGGCTGTGATCCGTCCCTCGGGAATGTGGACTGTGTTGGTGTCTCTGACTGGGTTCAGGAGTATTCTGAAGCCCCCCCCCCCCCCCCCCCCCCCCCCCCCGTTTGAAGCCTGGTTTGAATTTCCCTGCTCTCGTTCATTAATTGAAGAGGATTGCACGTGTGACCCGTGTGACCCGCTGCAGAAAGCCACGCGTGAGCGAGGATTTAGACGAAACGCCGGCAGAACTTTTAACAAGCGAACGCAGAGTGTGACCAACGAGGACAAGGTTGTCAGACTCTGTCGAATCTCTTTCAGCCGCAGACGGGACTCGTCCTTTTCTACGTTGAATATTCCCGTGAAGGGTCCTTGTGCGGTATTTTTTTTTTTCTTTTTGCACACTTTGAAAAAAAAAAAAAGATCAATTGACCATATCAGAGACAGAGGACGCCTGAGTGCTGATATGGATAGAAAGAGTCTTTTAGAAAGAGAGAGAGAGAAAAAAAATCAATGCCATCTCTTCACTCGCCATTGTCGACGGTTTCCTTTCAAACGCCGCTGCACAACTCATAATTAATGTTAGAGCTGCAGAGAGCGAACACAAGAAGGAAATCAACACTTTGTCACTGTCACAGAAAACCAGGGCCTTAATACGAGGACAAGGTTGTCAGACTTTGTCGAATCTCTTTCAGCCGCAGACGGGACTCGTCCTTTTCTACGTTGAATATTCCCGTGAAGGGTCCTTGTGCGGTATTTTTTTTTTTCTTTTTGCACACTTTGAAAAAAAAAAAAGATCAATTGACCATATCAGAGACAGAGGACGCCTGAGTGCTGATATGGATAGAAAGAGTCTTTTAGAAAGAGAGAGAGAGAAAAAAAATCAATGCCATCTCTTCACTCGCCATTGTCGACGGTTTCCTTTCAAACGCCGCTGCACAACTCATAATTAATGTTAGAGCTGCAGAGAGCGAACACAAGAAGGAAATCAACACTTTGTCACTGTCACAGAAAACCAGGGCCTTAATGGCGGAGTGACGAACAGACGTTTCTCCTGCAGATGAGCTGCAGATGATCAGATTCACAGCAGAGGCTGCTCGTTAAAGGAGCACAAACTGTTTTTTGCAGTTTGTTTCATTTAGTAACCACTCCTGTTTCCTGAAACACACACACACACACACACACACACACACACACACACACACATAGACGTTCGACCCGCAGCTTCGGTCTAATTGGCCGTTTGCTCTCTGGCTGCAGATGAAGTTGTGGAGCATCAGGATGAATCTTAAAAACAAATGAAAAGATAGAAGGGGATAAAGGAGAGGAGAGCGAGAGAGCAGACATCAGTCTGCCATCGAAACATCTCGTCTTCAAACGAGTCCTCACTCGACGAACATGATGATCATCTGGAACCGTCTGAAAATATGAAATGACTTGAGAGTCCAGTCATTCTAAATGTTCGTGGCATTAACTGAGGAGTTAAGAAGATCTGCTGAGGTCAGCGAAAAACCCCTGGAGTCCATCAGAGTCCTGTAGGAGCAGAGACCTCAGAGAAGTTCGAGAGCGAGACGTGAGTCTGGAGGAAACAGTCGTAATAACAATAAAAGAGGAAGCACCTTTTGTCTTTGTGCCTTTGTGACGTCTCTTTCAGTGGATACATTCGGAATGCTGCTGTTTCTGTTTTGACCAAAGCGGCTTTATCTCTGCACACAGTTTGTGTTTCCTCCTCGGCCGTTCCTCTCACTCTTCAAGTTCCGAGCTTCAGCGCAGAGCGGCTGCTTTCAAACGCAAAGAAGAAAAACATGAAGGAAAATAAGCTGTGGTGATGAGCGATAGAGCAGCTAATTGTCTCCTGGGAGATAAAGAGGCTAAGTCGCCGCTAAAGGAGAAGCAGAATCTCCCTCTTGGTTATCGGCCTCCTCCTGAGACACAGTTTCTTCTCCTTCTCCGAGAGGGAAAAAGAAAAACTTGTTAAAAGGAAATAAAAAAGGTGTGAGGAGGCACAAAAGACGCTTATCCACCTTTCAGTGAGCCGACAAAAGGAACGGAATCTCAGCTGCAGCTAATTACTGCTGAGGTGATGAAAGAGACGGGAGAGGGAAACGGAAACGAAAGAAAATCCCTTCTTTTTTCCTCACAGGAGAGGACGAGAGGACGAGAGGACGAGCAGAGGTCAACAGTGTCCTCGCTGAAGTGTCGTCCTGTGTGTGTGTGTGTGTGTGGGGGGGGGGTGATTGGATGGATGCTTGTCTCACTGAAAACACAACACTCACTCACTCACAGAGATTTAACCGTATGTGTGTGCGTGTGTGCGTGTCTGTGTGTGTGTGTGTGTGTGTGTGTGTGTGTGCGTGTGTGTGTGTGTGTGAGACCTGCCAACATGTATGTATTTTGTGTAACCTAACATGCTTGTGCGATGTTCTACACATATCGTTTGATCTGGCATTTCGCCACTTTCAGTCAAGTTGTGACCAGGTTGAGCTACAGAGATCTGCACACTGTAAAAAAAAATCATAATTTTAAAGTAAATTACCCTACATTTTTACAGTAGTTTTTCCGTTTTTTAAAAAAAGCGTAAAAAAAAAGGTAAATTTACATTTATAATCTGTAAATTAACAACCCGTCTGTTATTTTATGTTTTTCCAATAATGACAAACTACAGCTTTTATTTACAGGAAAATTACTATAATATTTTTGACAGTATTTTCCTGTTTTCTCAAATTACGTGAAAATGTATGTAAAATTACGATAATTGCATGTTATTTTATGTTTTGCTCATTATATAAAGGTTTATCTCCATATTGACAACTTACGTTTTTTTTCTGCAATTTTAAGGTAAATTAGCTCATTAGCTGTATGTGGTTTTACTTTAATAACACAAACAACAGTGGTGCAGGTAAGCAAAGTGCTTTCGGCCAATCAGAGCGCTTCCTTTTCACCCGCCCACCCTGCCCCGCCCTCGCGTAGCTTCACTTCAGTAGCGTTCAGGGTGGATTGTGTGCGTACAATTCTTTCAATCAGGTCTGGTGTGTGTTTGTTTACGAATGGGGACACTGGAGATGCCAAACATCTACGACGCCACACACAGTGAAACAGGCTCAGTGTGTCTGTGTGTGTGTGTTTGGATACACTCGCTTCACCTGCTCTGCTGTTGTGCGTGTGTGTTGTCGTCATTCTGCGTTGACTGTGACCATCCAGTAGTGCGACATGGCGTTTCCCTCTACCTCGCACATACCAGCCTGCAGACGCACACACAAAGGTCAGAGTCAACAACATGTACCTCAGTGACCTTCAACACCACACACACACACACACAC